>JAOBAY020001656.1:0-15637 GCA_025331085.2 Zoanthus sociatus | reverse complement strand
TAAATGTTTTTTTAAATATTTGCCTATTATATTGTATTTATTATTAGATCCTTATTGACTTGTAACTGAAAAACCCATTTTTGAGAGTTTACAATAAAATATATATGTATGTGTGTATATAATGTAAGAAATATAAGTAGAATATAAGTTGCTCTGATGTTAGGCAAACTATCAGCTCCTTAAAATAATGATAACAATAATAAAATTTCAACTTGAGTAGTCAAGTCAAATTTGACTTTAAGTTATAAATTTTTTACTTAGTTGTAACATCTTCTCCATTAGATTTCCTACCTCATAGACCAGTAGATCGTGGCCGCCATCGAGAAGTGTTGTACCATCGTTGTGCATAAGACGTGTATATGAAAATGCAAAGACTTTCTGAGTTCTGTCCCTTTCTGTGTTAAGAAAAAAAAATAACTGAGATCCTAAGTCCCTGTGAACCATCTCGAGGGATGGGTTTCAGTTTATTTACTTTGCCTTTTGATACAAACATCTATGCACACAAAGCTTTAAATATCTTAGTTAAAATATAGGCAAGGAAGCCCACAAAGAAGCCAAGAGGCTTATAAGTGATGTGGGTTTCCTGAAATATATATAATTACAACGCTGGCTTACAGACGGTTAAATAAGATTAAGAATAGTTTAGATTAAAAAGAAACACACATTACACACACACACATGAAATAAACGGACACCGAATTGTCTCTGGTTGTATAAGCTATACAGTAAACTACGTGAAGAGTTAAACTCAATACTTTTTCAAGCCTAATTTTAGCCTTACCTATGGTTCTCTTAATGTTAAGTGAATGTCTCTTTGACTCCCCCAGAACTGAATACTAATTCATCATAGATTAGCTCCCAGCAGATGCTGGTACTCATTTACCGCCCTCTCAAGGATGAAAAGCAGAGCTGGCTTTGGCAGAAAAGAAAGGCAAAACAAATGTTCAAACCTTGGCACACCCAAGTTCAACCTGGGACTTTGCGACCAGAAAGAAGAGAAATTTTACCAATTCTACCAACCAAGCCGCACATGTGTGTATTTTAAAAAAAGCTAGGGAAATCCTTTACGAGCCTAGCGGGCGCTTATCTCCAGTGAATGGAGTGTTAAGCGGATGAGAGTTTTGACTTCCTCTGGACAGGACACTAATCCATCGCAGGTTAGCTCCCAGCAAACGCTGGTACTCATTTACCTACCCCGGAAGGATGGAAGCTAAGTTAGCTTAGCCAGAAAAAAGGTCCACAAATATTCGAATCTCGACAAAGCCAGGATCGAACTAAAGACGTTGTGGCTAGAAAGCAGACGTCTTACCTATTGGGCCAACCACGCCAGCCCATATCTAAAAAGAGGCTGTACCTAAACCCTGTCGCCATTTCAGGCAAAACATTCAGATGGAACGAGACAACTCTTCCTTTAGAGTTATTCCTGCTGTACCTTGTTGACCAGGTTAACTTAAGTTGTATGAATGTTTCATTTCATCATCGAAAGATTAGGTAAAATGTTTGCTTTGTTCAAGATGGCATCGGGAAAGGAGTATTTACCGTACCCTTTGCGTAACATGAACAGAGCCAGACTTACCTTCGTGTCGTGGTCGATGTCTGAAAGTGAATTTCAAATGGGCGTTCTTGAACTGGTCAAGTGGTATCTGAAGCTAATATGTCATAAATAAATAGTTTATTAGTGGGCAAAATCTCTTAGCAACATTTAATTAATAGCAAACAGCAAAGTGGTACTGTAAGTTAGGAACTGCATTAAACAACTATATAGCTACAGTATTTGGAACAGGAAGGCACTCTAGTGGCCAAGAAACAGATTTGATGCGCTCACTACGACCATATTTACACTACAGCAAAAACAAACGGATAAGCAAGGATAAATTTTGCAAAGGTTAAAATTTTATTCTATCAAGGTAAGGATGAATTCAGCTGTGTAAACTGCGATCACCTTGCCCATTTATTTTGGGTTTTAGGACAACGTCCCGACGCCGTCCTTTTTCAACCGTTCTTGCCTCTCCAAATAGTTAAAATTATCCTTGCCAACACTGATCCTTGCCTAGCCGTTTTTTGTATAGTGTAAATGGGGTTTAAAGCGAGTTTAGTGAGAAAAACTGTTGGATAGTTAGCTCAACTATCGTCTACTATCATGTTTGATCGTCAGCTGCAGGAAAAAGCATGACAATTTTCGTCGTTGCAAAATTACCTGATAGAATGCAAAATCTTCAATTTGTTTAAGCAACGTAAACCTTTCACCAGTTCTCATTGAAACTCTTAGAACGTTTGTGAAAATGAAATGAGTGTATGATAGTTTCTGATAGTGTTTGCTATGAAACAAACACACTCGCTGAGTTGCTCTCATGCAGTCTTTTGTTTGTGTTTTGCTTTCATCTACCAGAGATTGATTGTATAATGACACTCAGAACTGGCAATTTAATAAATAATTCTGAAATTTCGAGGTACCCATCATAAAATAGCAATGAAACCTGGGCAATTTTTGTAGATAGGTGAGTGTGCAAGAGATTATCCTAAATTAAGTCAGAGCATCTTTGAAGGATTTTTCTTCCGTTTTTGACTCACGAATACTCCGTAGGAGTAACAGTGAGTTATAGTTGGGACTTTCTCATCTGCGTAAAATTTTGTGCAACAATGGTCGTTGTTTTAAATTCTCCAGTCTGGGTTTGTGCAATGTTTACTAGTAATTACGGAACTGGTTCTGCTTCGTTTTACTGTTTAAGCAATCAGGAGTTAGATTATTTGATTCGTTTAGAGAATTGGTTTAATTGTTTCCCATTATTAATGCATATTTGTTCGAAAATTTAAAGCCGAACTGAGAAACACAGAGAGAAATCTAGGATAAGATGCTCACTTTTTGACAGGAATCTTGAACTTGTGTGTGGAGGAAGCTAGTTTTAGTCTGACTTGTAGTTCTACAGTATTTGTGTGCAGAGATCCGTGAGTTGTCTCACTGAGACGTTAGATCTAATAACCTCAACACATGCATGCAGTATACCTTCACAGTTTCTGACCATTTGGGGGATCCAACGTGATAGTAAATAACCGAGTGATACTCGTCCACCATCTCATCGCCAGCGCCAAGACATATCACACCCTGTGCGACATTAAAGAAACATCGAGAAATGAAAACTTACAGTGCCTATAGTATACCCTGTTTCCTGCAACCTAATTGGTTCCGAAATGCTTTTAATCAGCCAGTCACACAACAAACATATCACTAAATGAAATTCAATCTGATTGCATTAAAATTGTAATAGCCTCTAGTTACTGAGTCTCCAGACACGTCTAGTTTTCTGCTACTTCTGGAGACCAAGCACTTTTATATACGCAATGTGAAATTGTCAGATATGTAAAGTAAGTTTGAAGTGTGAAATAAAATGTTGCTGTTGTTGATAAAATTGCTTTATTTAACACTCACTTAAAACCTCACCTTGCAACAAAGTGATTAAAAATTATTGTATAATCTAATGAAGAGTGATGACGCCAGAAATAGTACTTCCTGGTTCTGAATAAATGAGTTGTTTCTAATAGCATCTAGGAAATAATCTACACTTTTCTTTCACTCAACAATTGCAATATGTTATCTTCTATTTTGTGATTGAGCTTGTTAAGCGCTTTTTGGCAATGAAACTGGGAGGTAATTGAGAATGAAAAACTTTCTTTCATGCAGAAAAAAACTCAAAGTCAGTGTTGATGCTATACTAAATTATCATTTTAAAAGCTATGACAGAAAATTATTTTCGCTTCTTTGTATCATTTCATATATGTACTTTAAATACCTTGATCAATTCGCCATTTGGCATACAAACTTGCATTGTTACTTCAATGTTTTTGCTCGTTGTTTTTCTCCCTACAAGCCAACATGGAAGTATGGAATCAAATCTATCTATAGTAGTATAAACATGGGGTTTTAAACACAGCTGAGAACCTCA
This sequence comes from Zoanthus sociatus, assembly GCA_025331085.2. Lineage (NCBI taxonomy): Eukaryota > Metazoa > Cnidaria > Anthozoa > Zoantharia > Zoanthidae > Zoanthus > Zoanthus sociatus. The sequence goes on along the minus strand of JAOBAY020001656.1, from coordinate 11,696 downwards.
ATGGTTCTCAATGGATGAGAATTGATTCATCCAATTCTCACTCATTCTCATGAATCATTGATGAGAATCAATGATTCTCATGAATGATTCATCAATCATTGATGAATTCATGAGAATTCTCATGAATTCTCATGAATTGAATGGTTAATTGATTCATTGAACCATTCAGAATCAATGAATGGTTCTCATTGAGAACCAGGTTCTCAATGGTTCTCATTGGTTCTCAATAGATCCTCACTCATGGAAAGTGCAAAGTCACTGAGGGGTGCAGGCCTTATGGCCAGTACGAAACAACTCGTATGATAAGAACCTGAATCGAACAATAACCTTGTCTGCTTGTTTCTTTACTAAAAAAATATCTAATATATTAAAGTAATCAGCATTTCGATTATCCGTTGAAAGTACTCAGTGCATAAAAGAGTTCGTGTACGCAGAAAATTGACAGAGGATCAGCAAAAATTAAATTTCAAATTCGTAAAATAGCGATTACAAAACATTTAAACTCTTCACTCAGTAAAAACCAGCGTGTGCTTTTACCGGTTAAGTGAAGCGCAACATTGAGTTAAAAAATCTCATTCTAATTATCAGTATTTATATACACACAGCTGTGGATTCTTTCGTATGATTTAAAAAGATGTAAGCTCTTTCCGCACAAATTGGTTCTTTAGCCTAGAAAAGTTGTTTCACTACCTCGACAACTTAAACTGAACCTGTTAAGTTTAACACAAAAATAACTAGAAAAGAAAGCTTTCTTCCAAAAACTAAAGAGAAACAAACCTCTTTCAAATTCTCCTTGCAAAATTGTAACATACATGTCGTTTCTAACGTCACCTGGGAAAAAAAAAAACATCATAGCATCTTCAGTCTTCATTAAGCAACAAAAATAGCATAACCTATAAATTGCCGTTAACTAAAAACAAACGCTTACCAGGCATGATCACTTCTGGGAAGCCTTGCTTACGGGCAATCGTTGTGTGCTTGTTTACTAACAAGGGATAATCTGCGCGTACCTGAGAAAAATTGAAACGGTTATTATGTAGTCATTAGAAAACAAAAATTTAAATAAGCACGATTTTATAAGGTAAAAGATGAGTACACGTTTGTAAGTTACGAAAGCAGCAGTTAAAAGTTGATGTACTTTCGAAATGTTTATTTTCAATTAATGAATTGAACAGGGCCGTTTAAACCACAATACAAAGCAAAACAAGATTCTTTAGAAATCAAAGTGATTATCTTCTCTCCTCGTCTTAAATCATCTCTAAATGAACTCAAGATAGGATCACCATTGCCTTACAACATTAAGAAGCTCATTTTTTCAAAAAACAGATTGAACACCAGGTGTCATTAGCCATGAAAAAGTATTCTTAAGTTCGATCAGTTCAGTAAATATTTTGTCTCGCACGGAACGTCAAAGCAGGGGTTGCCAAACGATCGCTCAAAACCAAACAAAATCCTTGCACTTTCACAAACAACAAAACTCACATCAAAATATGAGCCATACGATTTATTTCTGGTCTTTCTAGTGTTTATATGAGCAAATGATCTTCAGGATTAATAACTAATCATGTCCGGCGGTCGGAAAAGGCGAGTAATATTTACTTCCAAAGGCATGGCCGAAAGGCCTTCCGACTGGTGATGAAGAATAATCCTTTTTTTACTACATACGTATCATTTTGAGATAAGAAATATAACCACATTAAACCAAATAGTCTGCTGGTTAATCAGGGTTAATAAAAAAACAACAGTCAAAACTGTCGTTACAAGCTTAATTAGGAAAGAATGTACACTATTTGTGTCTGATACATTTTATAAGACCATAAATTTTTATGTAACTTCTGAATTCGTTATATTTAGGACAAGAATAGAATCAGAAGTGCATTATATTTCCAGGTACTTCTCCGGCGCCCGTCTCGCGAGAGATTAATAAGTCACTTTTCACCCTTGTTCTAGCTTGGAATTCATGAGTTGTACCGCCAACACTATTTCAGACGTGTTTTTTGAAAAACTTGATTTTTCTGATGATGCATGTACCATGGACGTCGTACCATGAATTCGCTGTTAACAGCTCCAGTGTTTTTCAATTTCAATTTTTTTTAAAACAAAAACTAGTTTTGTAATTACCTGCTCGATATCACCATGAAGAAGCTTGATTGATACAAAAACACCTGTTGGTAGCAGTAGTATAGTGAGTATATGCGAAACAATTTGTTATAACATTATTAGCATACATTTTAAGCTAGCGGATCACAATGAGTGCTGCAGTTACGAAGGTTGCTGGGATAAAAAGCACGTACTGAAGTTTGCTTTCAGCTGTATCCACAACCACAAAAAGCTTTACGAGATTTTAAATAATATCAAAAATTAATTACTATTGTCAACACAAAAAGGAAATACAAAATTCTTCTGACCACAAATAGGCAGTACAAATTGCAACATACTTACGATTTAAAACATTTAGTGCAAGCCTACACAGTAATGTATGACAATGAATGTTCGAGTTAATGTAGACTAGGGAAGCGATAGCCATCTTCAGGGTCCAAACTATAATGCATTATATTTCTTCTTTTTCGTTTTGATTCATTTACAGATCAATATATTATCATTTGCAATAGAACAAATAAGCAAGGCAGTGGAAGTCTATTTTTTTTTGTAAAACCTAAATGAGAAATGTATTTGACAACCTCGTTTTTTTGCGTTTGTATAAGTATTTAATTTACAACAAACACTTTCTGGTACTAACAAGCCATTGAATATAAGCACACATAAAAAAGGTACCCTGCTTGCCAGAGGTTTTATCCCTTCTAAAGAGAAGGAAAGGAAATCTCTGAACGGACCTCCTTGATATTCTATCGAGCATGCGTGAACCTCAACGTCATTCCAACGTCACACTGTTTCCAGTGGCCGCCATGATGGTAACGCGGGCTCAAACTCAATCAATAGGTAAAATGAGCTGGCTCATAAGTAGCCAGCGGCTGCTTGACATTATGACATGTGTTAAAATTCAAACTGGTTATAACGGGTTTTAAACGAATTTTGAGTTAATCTATTCGTCCAATATTATTCCTTGTTTTAAGAGGAGGAAAAAGATCTGTCAAGTAGGGTATAAAAAAAGGTGAAGAAATTTTCGAATAAAGTATTCATTTAAAGGACTACAGTGCTGAAGGAAGAAAGAAAGGTAATTTCAAAATTACATATTTTAGTACTAACAATATCCAAGCTAAGATGATTCTTCTTGCTTTCCTGGATCTAAAGTAACAATGTTTGGATTTTTTTCTTGAACACATAAATTTACAAAGTTTTCTGAGATATTGCGAAATACTTTTCCGTAATTCTACTCCAAAACTTGAGAAAAAATGTTTACTTCAATTTGCTCTTTAATATATTTTAATTACAAAATTACCAGATGTCGATAAGCGCGTAATACAGTGATTTATGGTTTTGATGTAGGAGTAAACAGATCTAATATAACTGCAAAAATCTACCTAGCTAATTTAACACATCAAGTTTGCTTGTAGTTATAAAAGATCTGTAAATAATCATACATCAGGGGAATGGTTTGTAGAAATAATTTCTAACCTCTGTCTTCTTTCTTTTTCAAACCAATAATACTTAGAATCATTGTTACCATAAATCTTAAGGAGTTTGTGGATCAAGTTAAACTGACATTGTGCCTTACAACCACTAGTTACCATCATCGTTAGAGTACTTAATGAATAAGCTATGTGCGTTACCTTCATCTGTGCCTTTTCCTGTCTCATGAGAACGGCTTATACATTCCTTTATCGAGGCTTCAATGGATTTGTTCTCAGCTGTTACTCTGGGTTTGAATGGGGAAAATAAATGGTGAATATTTTGTAGCAGTATATCAACTTTAAGAAGACATCTAGTAACAGTTTTCTTGACGGCGTAAACTTTACCTCTGGTAATAATTAACAAAAATGTGTATAACATTAAAAACAACTATATCTTTAAGCAGACAGGACTAAAATGTGATTATAGTGATGAAATATGGCACATTTTTTCATTTTAACTTTGTTCAATATTGGACAGCTAGTGACAGAGCAGTAGAAAAGTTGATGGTTTCCAGATTGTATCAATATCAATGCGCGACAACAAGAGATGTGGGAAATGGTTAGTTCTACAATTCTAATTTCTAATAATTATGTTAGGTTACAAATGTGGTAGAAAAGTCACGGTATTACGAGCAACAAAATTCCACAACTCATCTCGCAACATTGCTGTGAAACAGCTTGAAAATCTATGCTACTTGTTTTTCCACCTGCGTACAAACTTGTCTCGCAGTAGAATTAAGTTGTTGCAGTTGAGTGAATCCAGACTTCTCATTGGGTAATGAGACATGGTGATTGCTTGCGACGTCATCTTGCTGCGTGAGAAGTTTTGTTGCAAAAAGTAGAACGAAAGAAAGAAAACGCTCACCAAGTTAAGTGATCAGAAAAAATTCTGAGTCACTGATGGGGGTCTAACCCACAGCCTTCTGCTTAACTGTCTGCTTACCCACTGAGCTACAGACTCACATGGAAGTCAAGTCACTAATAACCAAGTTGTAAAAACTTCCATAAATAAGTAGAACGATCTTCTACTTTCTGCAACAAAGTTTTTCAACTTGCAAGAGAATATTTTGATGCGAGACAAGTTTGTACGCAAGTGGAAAAAACCTGTTTCGCAACGATGTTGCTTGTATTTGGCCTACTTTGGCACCCAAAGTTGCAAAAAATCGCATAAAATCGCTCAAAATTGCATAAAATCGCTCAAAATTGCATAAAATCGTCCCAAATCGCTCAAAGTTCAGTGTTTTAAGGACAATTTTTGCCAAAATCGCTCAAAGTTTCGGCGACGTTGGATCCCGGAGTAGGCCTCGTATTACCGTGTCTTAATAGCATCTGTAACATTATTAGATGACCGAGAATAGTCTATTCTTCGCTCATAGAAATCAAACGAGATCACAGCTTCTTATAAGCGATCATGTTTTATTATTCAGTTAATTGTTGAGTTCTGGCTGCAGTACTCTCCCTACTGTACTCTGTTTAACAGTCTTGGATTTTTCATCAGTGTTAACCGCCACTTTTGTACAATGAAGTACTGCCAAATACCCCTTTTAAGATTTCTGTTACTGGTGATGAACGTTAGAGACAGGAAAAGTGTATCTTATTTTAATAATTAGTTCATCAATTGAGGTACATTTTATGATTACATAGTTGTTGGCAGATTCTACTCACGGATATAACTGGAGAAAATGTTCTTTGTCTTCATCAACTTGATCCTTCCCCGTAATATAGTTGCCAATAAAAAGAACTGTAAGACAAAAACAGTTGTTCAAGATACAGTACCATAAAAAACAATAGATAAAAGGTTTTATGTAACTGATTATTTTGTAACGCTTATTGAAGTGCACAATAAAGTATATGTGTGCTTGGACTTGAAGGTGACAAGATAGGAAAAAAACACCTTTTAACGATTTTCTCTTATTTTTGATTATTATGAAATGAAATTGATTATTCCCCTACTTTGATAAACATCAAAAGTTCATTTCAATAACTTATTGTAGAAAATGCTTCATCTCAATAAACATTCCCGGGAAATCAAATGTTACAGCGTTTACAAAAAAAAACAAGTGTGGTAAGTGTGTGACAGGCGGCAAGCCTTGTGGAGCGTCCGATCCGTCTGTTATTGGTTCTACCTAATTAGATTAGACTTGATTTTCGAAGAGGTAATAAAATGTCAGGAAGAGACCACAATTCCCGCAAAACTTTCTTTGCATTTTTTCTACCATATTGACAACTTTGAAAGGCTAAAACTTCGCCTGGTTTCAATCAAACTCGTCCAAATATTCATTTTTTATTTGACAATAGACGGAAACTCAAAAGGGTGTCCGAAAATTTTTTAATGATGTTTTTTTATAGAATTATTCCATGATCAGTAAATGATAAACTTATTCTCTATTCGCGGACGTGCTTGAGACAGTTGGTGAGATCTCCGCTTTCCAACCACAAGGTCCCCAGTTCGATCCCGGCAGTTTGCCGAGATTCGAATATTTGTGTGATCTTCTTTTCCTCCTAAGCCAACTCAACTTTCCATCCTTCCGCGGTAGGGAAATGAATACCAGGGTTTGCTAGGAGCTACCCTGCGATGGATTAGTTTCCCGTCCAGGGGTAGTCAAAGACTCTCATCTGCTTAACACTACAGAAACCGGAGATAAGCGCCGGCTCCAGGGGCCACTAGGATCGTAAAGGATTTAGCTTCGCAAGAACTTTGTTTTCACTTCAGAAAGAAAATGTATCCAATTCTATTGGTTTTAAAAGCACCAATAACCTCGTAAAACATTTAGACGTTTACCTTAAATTTGTTAAAAAAGATTATATTAAATCCCTGAGGATATTATTCACAACAATAGTACAATTTCGAATAGAATAAGTCCTTACCACAAACTCCAAAAGCTCTTCTTAGATTGTGAGTAAACCTCTTGTTATCACTCTCTTTTTGATCCATTCGCCCTAATGAATGAAAAATCAATAAAACTTTACGAATGGTTGCTATTATTTATTAACTAGAATCTTTTAGAGCTTTCTCACACAGAGTCGAGATGATTTACTTAACAAGGCCACTCTTCAGGAAGGGACAAAACATCTATACATTGAAAGAGATCGTTCTGGGGAACCATCGCAAGAGTAACTTGTCTAGGGATTAATTCAATGAAAGAAAACAAATCCAAAAATAGTGTTGTAAAAATTCATTAACACTCTTTTTTGCAGATATTTTTCGGAATGAATTCATTGCTGTTATGTCGGACTTCGGTTTGGCCCTATAGTTGTGGAAATTTTGATCATTTTTGCATAATTTTTTTTGTTTTGATCTTTAGTTATCCAAAATCTCATAGTGATTCCATACATTTAACATCTCTATCTGGAATGATTATGAAGAAATTAACGTTTTCTTTCCCGCATAGCCATCCTGGAACATTAGCAGAGTAGAATGAGTAATAAAGAAATAAACGTGTTCTTCTTATAAAGATTTTTCTTCTCAAGTGGAAAAATTCCTTACACAAACAAAATGTTGTCTCTTCTAAAAGGTCCAAAAGCAAGATGGTAAAGTCGCCTAACACTAGCGGTATCCCATAAACCGCGATAATAAAATGGAAAAGCAATAAATAGAATTTATCCACATAGAAGGAGTACCATATTAAAAGGGTTCTCCTCCATGGAAACCACTCTTAACTTATCAATGATTTCAACACAAAAACTGCTCACTTGAAAGTATTCACGATAAGATCTCGCATAATGATTTAGAATCCTGTAATAACGACAAGCTTTGTGTACGTTAGGCAAACGTTTTTAATCTACAACAGCGCTGAAAAATGGTTAAAAATTTGGTGTATTTGGAGGGAAAATCTACTCATCAAAACTGGTCAAAACCGGTTATGTAGTAATTGAGCAAAATTGCAAAATCTTAGGCAAAAATATTTCGTTTGTAGCTCTCTATTATTAAAGGAAGGATTGAGTTTTCAATTTTTATTTCATCATACCATCATGAATTTTTTTCTTGTAGTAGCAAGCATTTAAATTTAACAATTGTTGGTTCACAGGTATCCATGCTTGTAGTACAGTAGGTAAGAGAGCCACGTTTCCTGATTTGCTCGACACTGATGAAGGTGTGAAATGTTTTTTGGACTAATAAATAGCTTGAAAGAAGACCGTTAAATACTGTATACCAGAAATCTTCACTGTTTATTTAAAATCCTATAACCAACATGAAGATATTAATATGATCTCATGTACCTACCCACTCTGATAATCTGACAAACTATGTACATTCGTTCTCTTATTAAATCTTTGCTGCCAAGGTCCTAAAGGGGAATTGAAAATAGTTGTCTGTCAGAGCCATCTAGATAACCCACAGCATAACCTTTGATGCCAAAAAATGTCTTACATCGAGCGATAACAGTAGAATGAAATGCATGGAGGCCATTCGACAGTTCCTTACCTAAGCAAGGCTGAACGAGAAATCGTTACTAAAAGTCAGATCTCTTTAAAACAGTAAGTTTAACAGAGGATAGTACCTCTTTAGTCAGACAGAGTAATATTTAGTACTGGACTTTTCCAGATAATTTTTGTGTTTGAGGTGTTTTTTCAAAGTTTGGTACTATAACAGATAAAAAAGCGACGAACCTATTTTCTTTCAACAATTCTTTCATTTGACAAACTGATGTTTTAAAACATCAAAAATGCTATACACATATTCTTCAATAACATGGAAAAAAATTAAATCAAATTAATTGGGCTGAAAAGTCCACACTTCAAAGTTTCTTCAGATTCCCTTGTAATAAAACATTGTCGTTCAAGGCTGTCATCCCCGGCCTTGAACAGAAAATTCCAAAATACTGTAAAAGGAGTTCAAGCTTTTCCAGGTGGTGAGCAAACACCACGAACTGCAAAATATACAATCTTTTGGAACAAGATTAGAATATAATACAGTAAACATAAAAACTTTAATGCATGATTACAAATCTTGAAAGGTCTGTGTTTCCTCCGTGAAACATAATATGAAAAGAAAATAACAATAATAATAATAATAGTAATTAATAATTAATAATACTTAATAATAATTAATAATAATAGTAGCATATCCTGTGACCTTTTTTTTTCATTGATATTTATAACCAGAATATAGGATGGTTGATTGGAGATGCTTATTTAAATCCTTCTCGTTTGTACCACGAGTGTTATTGTGCTCGGTACACTTCCTCTTGGTAACACTCGGAAAAGCAGTTTTAATCTTTTTCTGAAAAGTAAATATTTCAATAAAATCTCGAAGTAATGCCTTCCTTAAGAACTTTACAGATCATCATGTAAAGGGTTAACGAAATATAGCTCTTTTAAGATAAAAGAATTTATAAAGAAATGTATGGCTTCCGGACAATTCTTTACACAGTGTCTGGAAGCCACACATTTCTTTAGAAATTCTTGTATCTTTGGGATTTTGTTATTTATAGTGTGTTCTTTCTTTTTATATTAGTTATAATTAGTAGTTATAAGAATTAAGGGACTTGTATCCAGGCTCTCTCGGCATGAAACTCGGCAATGAAGGGAAAAATGTAAACAAAGAACCGCCTGTAGGCAGCATGTCGCCTGTAGGCAGCATGTCGCCTGTAGGCAGCATGTCGCCTGTAGGCAGCATGTCGCCTGTAGGCAGCATGTAGCCTTTCCTTTGATCGGAAGCGTGCTTCTATTGCCGTTTCCACCTGACGTCATGGCGGCCATGATGGAGTACTCTTTGTCTTTTGTGTCTCTTGGGATTGTGTGAAAACCAAGAATTGAGACAACAGTGAACATAATTATAGAGAATGCTTACTTTATTCAACTTGAAATATATACAACATTCACAAACTCTGGGATGAGAAACTTCAATTCGCGCAGGCGTTTAATCAACAGTATCATGTGTTTTAACTTAATGGGATCTATACTTGTTAAATTACTAAATTGAAGAAATATTTGAGATTGTTTTAGTTTAAACTTATCCGTCATCCTTTTATATATCAATATCTGGGCACAAAAACCCAATATAAAACTTGTTAGCTATAAATACGTGAAAAAAAAGACAATGTTTTGGGGAGCATTTATTTGTAACTTTGTGAACAGCGATGTACGACTGGTTGAATGCATTGATGTTTTATGCTTAGTAGTGTAGGTCCATGTTTTCTCGATATGCTTTTTTTAGCTCAAGCGGGAATTAGTTTGACACTTAAATTTTGTAAGCATTGGTCTCAAAAACTGAAGGAAGAACATCCAAGGTAGATGTTTCAGCTCCAACAAAAATGCAGCAAATTTTAAACTTGCTTTTACGTTTTCTCCCTTGAGACTCTATTCATACTTTGGAATCACCGCTTGCACCCTGAAATGAAACGAGATAAAGATATAAAAACGAATAAAAAATGGTATGGAACAAAATAGCATTTTAGATAAAATATTTTGGGTAGGAATATTTTGTCCGAAGGAATGACATTTTAATTCAGTTAGCTATAGCGATAACTTAGGTACAATCTATGACAACAATTGAATTTCAGACTTAATATTTTAGGTAGAACAAAGTATATTTAGGTACGAATATTTCGACCGATGGAATGACTTCTAAGTCAGTTAGCTATAGCTGTAACTTAGGTACAAACGGTACTTAAATTGCATTTGTTAAATTTAAGCTCTGCCTTGTCTAAACGAAGGAAGCATTTTACTGACCTAACTCAACTTTTACAGAGTGCACAAAGTTTGACATCGTAGTTTGACAAGATGGCAACGTTTACCACTTGCTTAATCAAGTGACTGCGTTTGAAAACACTTCAAATACTGGTTGAGTTCTTTTAACCTCATTAAAACATCGAGCTTACTTCTCAAAGGACTGATGATGAACTTTCAAACAAGCTAATTTCTTTTACAGTTCAACTTTCAGTTTTTGACAAAATTCATTGAATGCTTTGTGTTTTGCTACCGAAAATGATCCTGTTCGCGTTAATATTTTTAGAATTTTCTATTCTATTGATCCTTCTTCAGCTATTTGTGATTTTATTCAATTATAACTTACGCCATTTTAATTATGTATACTTATTTAATTTAGAGATTGTCTTGTTTAAAGTTCGTTAAATCATGTATCACGAATATAGAACACGTTCAGAAGAATGAGTTTCTTTATAGACACTGACATGTGGTCTAAGGACCGAAAAACAACAAACCTGTTGCTGACCCCAAGTTAAGTAGTCGGACTTGGTCGCCGCAAAATATTCATCCATGAGCTGCTGTACAACTTCCCTGACAATAGCAAAGATAACATAATCACAACAGATATACAATTTATAACAACGATATTATGATTACAACAGATATAGAATGACAACGATAACACAATTGATAATGGTAACAGGACTGAGTGGAGTTCAATTCTGTCTGCAATCATACGTGTGATTAACACAATCGGACGACCGCGAAGCAAGACTATGATTTTTTAATTCACGAGTATTTGCAGATAAATTTGTGCAAAATACAGCAGTTTATGCACCAATCACATTTGAGGAAATTGTAATGATTGTGATTACAACAGAAATACAATGACAATATCGTTATCACAATTACAACAGAAATACAATGATGACAACGATAATACAATTACAACAGAAATACAATGACAATAACAATGTCACTGACACTGACTCTAAAACAAAACACAGAATTAGTGGTAGTTGATACAATACAAAGGATGATAACTACAACAGAAATAATAAATATGGTAAGTACTATGACTAAAATGTGCAACAGAAACATCGAGAGAAACTACAATTACAATAATAGCAACAGAAATAACACACAATATTAAAACAGTATTAACAGCAGAAGCAATAATAAACTAATAGCGACAACAAAAAGGATATCAATTATATTTGTAAGACAACAATAATAGTCATAGGGCAAAATTCTTTGCCTGAACGAATCGACTGGCTTTCTTTCATCAGGTTCATTGTTACAATATCATTTACGTTACAGATCTATAATTTAAACGCAGATTCTGCAACTTAATTGACACAAAGTTGTACTCCACCTGCTTCTCCGGTTTAAGGAAGGGAAACACACTTACAGTACGCTGTTAACTGGGCGTGCTTCCATTGATTGTTACTGCACACTGACAGTTCTCAGTCT
>JAOBAY020001581.1:0-15640 GCA_025331085.2 Zoanthus sociatus | reverse complement strand
GTCGATCAAATCATCTGTGTGTCCTGCAGTGTCTCAGACGCTGCAACTAGTTTCGCAGCGACAGTGTATGCTCAGCGACACGATATCATCTACCATCTCGCAGCGCCGTACTCTACGAACACATGCGGTGCGCGATTGTTGACTGCCTCTGCCGCTTTCCATGCTCTGACGCCCAAGACCATCACAACATTGACCCTGGCCGCCTGGCCTCGTCCACTGGAATCAAGCGCCTGCCAGGAGACCCCGGAGCTTCACTGGGAGGCTCCAGACGAACACGCCGGCGGTTCTGTCGCGTCCGCCAACGCCATCGACAGGATGGCTGCCCTCAGCTTGGAGTCTCTGTGCTAGAACACCTCCACGGATCAATCTCAGGGCAGGACACGGCCAAGCGAATCATTCTTGTGGCCTCAACCAGCAGCACCAGCAATTCATATCGCAGGAAAGATGCATCACAAGGCCGTGCTGCAAGATCGAGGGAGATCTTGCTGCTCACTGAGCTCCTAGCCATCGCGACCAGGGCTTCGTTCTGTGGGGATGTGGAGCCCTGCTCTGGGAGCCCCTTATTGGGTGGTACCAGCAGGATCCGTCGCTGCGACTGCTTCATACACGACGTTGCAGCAATGGCGGTTACATGGAGGACCGGAGGACTTTTCCGAGCGGCAGTGATCTGCAAAACCAGTCTTGGCATCTGTCGAGTGGCAGGGGATCTATCGCCTTAACAATGATTTGAATCTGCATCGACAGCTTCCAGACCTGCAAGCATCTCTGAGACTTTGTACAAGTTCCACAGCTCGCCCAAATGCGGGTGCCAAGCCAGTTGCCACCATAACCTATGCTTCTGGCATGTCGTCAAGACTCATGGCATGATGTCATTCACCGTTCGGCTTCGACTAATTGACATAAGGGCGATGTGACAACGCTGATTCAAATTAAACGATCTGAAAGAGATAACATTATGGCAAAGAATAAAATGCTTTACTTTAGTCTGTTTTGAATTATGTTCTTGTTTGTCTCATGTGAACAGAGCAAAACTAATTATCTATCTATTGTTATGGACCAAATGCATGAAGAAGTCATTTAGCTGTTAGTTACTAAACTCTAGTAAAACTTTACTAAATTGATTGCAGGTTATGGGAGGATATGATTTTCCTGGTTCGAATTCGGTGAGAATATCTTGAAATAGTTTAATATTTGCTCAATATATTCCATGATTGCAAAACACATAGTTTTGCAATCATGGTTGATGTTAAGTATGTACAACTTTAGTTGTTGTTATAACTTTGTCATCCATTTCATTTCCATATTTCCTTTTTTCATCTCATTTATTCTTCTCGTTACTTCCCACTTCCTTCTCTTTTTTTTTCTTACACTCTCTTAGAACTCTATTTATTCCATTATCTTTTCTTCTTCTTTCTTCTCCGTCTTCTCATTAATTACGTTTCGTTTATTGTACTGCTTGAAAAGCTAGTCTATACAGGCCTAGTAGCCCATGGTGTAATTTGCGTTTAAAGTTTGGAAAAGTCACTTCCGAATTCACCTTTGACCGAGCAGTGGGAGGTGGGTAACTAATGACATCAAAAGCAGAATTTAGTGGTGAGAGTGCAGTCTTTTTCTCTTTCTCTTTCTAATTTACGTAGCTGCAATACACTTCACTTCCATAATTTACAAGAAAATGGAAAACAGCCGTTTCTCACTACTAAATAATTCTGCTTTTGACGTCACGCTCCCGAAAACAATATAGTAGTTAACAGCTTCCCATAGCTCGGTCTAGGTGAATCCAGACTAAAGTGACTTTTCCAAATTTTAAATGCAAATTACACCATGAAGAAAAATCGTAATCGTAGTCATCGTTTCAAAGATATGGATATTTCAAACGTGCAAAAAACCCACAACTAATATATACACTTTAAGATATAAACAAGCAACACACTCTCAGCTGTCCATGTGTAGAGTGGATGGCAAAATTAGTTTCTGAAATCTTCAAAGTGATATAACTTCGTCTAGAAGGTTAAAGGGAGATGTTTTAAAAATGGATCACATTCTCCTTTGTTTCATTATGTCATAAGATAATTGTTTCACTAAGGTTAATTTTATTTTACTGTTGACAGAGCATTGATCTACACGCACTGACTGGTTGGATTCCAGAGAGGATTTCTGTTAAGCGTGACAGCCCTGAATTTCAGGAAGCTTTGCAGTTTGATCGCTTGCTAACAGGATTGAGACAAGGTAAGTAGTTGAAGTTTATTGAATTGCTGAATATTTTGCTAAAAAACAATCTTGTATAACTTTTGCAGCTACTTTTTCTTATTACTAAAACGTTTTAACAAGTGTCTCTCGTGCAGGTGATTGTCTTATCACCGTGGCAACAGGTTACATGTCTGATGGAGATGCAGAAAGAGCGGGCCTAGTGCCTACACACGCGTATGCAGTGCTGGATATAAGGAAAGTCCAGGTACGCATTAAATGGAGATGAACTACTCCAAGTTCCTGTTCTATCTCCCCTCTCGCTTATTACTATCCATCTAATTGTGGTTCCTTGGTGAAAATGAATTCCTTTTTAATTTTGCATCACAACTTGGAGAATGAGAGCAGATAGTTTAAACTTTATTTAATTTCTTTTTGTAAGGCAGGTGACTCCATTTTTGTCTCTCCTGGATGAAGGTTTTACTTAGTTTTACTGTGAATGAAAATGAAAGTGGAAACCAAGCTTACTTCAAATGTAGGCCCCAGTCAGTTATGTATTTAATTCCTGGGTTTTGGTCCTTTTTTCCCGGCTGTAACACTGTACACCGGCTCTATTTATTTTTATTCTTAATTAATCACCAGCAAATGAACTACCTTCTAGGACTGGTCCTACTTTTAGAAAAACTAGATTCATCATTATGGCTTTCATATGAATTGTGCATTAGTATACCTCAGTGTGAGTAAGCTTACACTGCCCTGTTTTGCAAGTTAGGCAAGGAAGAGAGAATATTTTTAATGAATCAGAAGGAACATCGATTTGTAAAAAAACGCTGTAGCTCATTAACACTAAAGTAAAGAAAGTTTATACTTACAACAGCTTACTAAGTCTTTGTTACTGACACAAGATTTTTTGTTGCTTAGTGCAACCGTTAAATTCAGTAACTCTCTGTTTTGTCTGCAGGGTAAACGACTGTTGCAACTAAAGAATCCCTGGAGTCATTTGAGATGGAAGGTTTGTGTGTGGGGTTGTCCTTTAGTGTAGGTTCATTCGGTTCATACAAACCTGGAACGTTTTGGAAAGTTATCTTGAAAAATTGAGGTTTTGTTGAGAGAAAGCTCTCTGTCTTAATTCCCTTTTTGCTGTGAGCGAAGCGAGTGGCTGCCATTCAGAACACAGTGTAATCTTCGGATGTCATTAGCAATGAACATGCGTTACATACGATCAGCGGTTCAAGTTCATACAGTATCGAGAGTCAAGTTAAGGATGTCACTAGCATTTTGGTAGATGCAATACATGAGATCAGCAGTTCAAATCCAAATATATTTAAAAAATGTCAAAAAATAGGACTATATTGTTACTATAACAAAATAGTGTACTTGCAGCACCCACTTTCCATAAGAAATAACTAGTCATAAATGTTTTTATTGGTTGTAGGGAAATTTCTCAGAGAACGACGTTGAAAACTGGACTCCAGAACTTCAAAGAGCCCTTAACTATGACAGAAAAAGTGCATTACAGTTTGATAACGGTAAGATAAGAATGACGGTACGATTCATGATCCATTAAGGCTAATCTGGATATTTTTTTGCTATAAAGTTTAACATGTACTGTTAGTATTTAAAATTATGCTGAAATAACAATGCTCATACCCAATCAGATTACAGACATTTCGTTTTAAGAGCAATTGATGTGATAAATTTTAATTTATTCTCAATACTTAATATTTCTAAATTAAGCCTTCCTACAGTACATCATATGCGTTTCTTTTCCCGATTGAAGAAAACATTCAAGGCAGTTTGATTGCATTTTGCTGGACATTGAGGTCAAGGAACTACATATCTCTTTCAACTTTTATCATTTATCAAGGTTTTTATAATCATTTTACCATGATTTCATTGTGAGTGAGTTGTTTGAGGGAAAATGAGATAGCAATTATGAGAAGGACCCAGAGAGCAATGGTGAGAGCAATGTGTGGTGCAAAACTGATGGACAAAAAGAGGACAGAGGACCTAATGGAGATGTTGGGATTGAAGCAAACAGTGGTTCAGATGGCAAAGACGAATGGGGTGATATGGTACAGGCATGTGTTGAGAAGGGATAATAGGCATGTTTTGAGAAAAGCGTTTGAAGTGAAGCGCAAGAGGAAGCGAGGACGACCAAAGAAGACATGGAAGACGCAATTGAGGAAGAAGAGCAAGAGTGTTGGCTTGAAGAAAAAGGATGCCATGAATTGAGTGAGATGGAGTGTGGGAGTTGGAGAGATAGCTACCAAATTGGGGTAAATCCGGCCATTCCTGTTTACGGGAATAAACCCGGATCAGAATTGGATTGAATTGAATTGAAATAATGGTCGCTGTCCTTTCCAGGTGTCTTCTGGATCAACTGGGAGAGCGTTTTGCATTTTTATGATGTCATTTATTTGAACTGGAATCCCAAGCTGTTTAGATACAAGTACAGTTACCACGCGTATGTATATTTTCCATTTAGTTCGTTAATTCTGTGTTTATTCATTATTTTGTTGATATATCCTTACCTATATAAATTATTAATCTGCAAAAGCACTCACTCATTTAGTTTTTATCGCTTAAAATTGTTTTTGTAAATATCGATTTATTAATGTTGTTTCTTAATGTACTATATTCATAAGTAGTATTAATTTTCATTTTAGGAATATATAGTTTATTTTTAATTTGTTGTTTAATATCTTTGGTATTTTAGAACCTGGAAAGCGAAAGAAGGGCCAAAGAAGGATGCATATATGATTGGTATGGATCTTTTTTGTTCATTCCATGTGGTATTTTCAAGTCTAAAGGCTTATTGGAACCGGCCAATGATATTTCTAGCTTCTGTAATGTTTAGCCGATGTGAACACTCTCCAGTTTAGCTCCCAGCAGAAGCTGTTGTTCTATATGCCTACCTCGTTAATGGATGTAAAGCAGAGTTAGATTTAGAATAAAATTAGAAGGGCCACTTGACAAGTGTTAGCCTGTTTTCAGGCAGTTGGATGTGCTTTTAGCATGGAAATCTTACAGAGCTCCCAATTATGGTCCATCACAACGTCCAAGATGGCGGTAATGCTAACCCCTCTGAAAGTCCTGTGCTAAAGAAGCATCCATCCCCTGTGAGCAAGCTACTCAAAACCATGGCTAATATCGACCGGCTTTACAACAGCCTAATCCCATGACGGTATAACACTTTTTAATATTGAAATGAAAGGCTCCAATGAGTTTTGAAAGATTTGATGTGGCTTTATGTTGTTTAAAGGTAACAATCCTCAATATCGACTGGAGGTGAATGCTTCTGATCGTGCCTCTGTGGTTTGGATACTGCTGACTAGACATATTACTCAGAAGGTACAGTAAGTGAGTGTTTCTTTGTATTGTAATTGACAGATCGTTAAATGCGCCAGAGAAGTAGTTCATGTGAGTGACCTAGAATATGTTTATATATACAGTATTTTCAGAGATCCTGTAATTTGTGTACCACCCTCTGCTGTTCCATAGACGTTTCCTAGCTACTAGAAGTTGTTTTTTCGTTATTTTACAAACAAAAAAACAAGGTGTATAATCTTTTTGTTACATTTGATACTCACTACCAGGATTTTTCACTTTTACCACGCTTAACAAACAAGAAACAGTTCATATTATAACTTTTTACTTTGCTTTCAACTAGATTGTATTCATCTTGCTTATATTTAATGACGTATTTAATACTTTTTGCAGGAAGATTTTGCAGAGAACAAAGAGTTTATCACAGTACACGTGTACAAATCCGATGGAAATAGAGTATATTATCCAGGTATTTAATGTTATCCAGGTATTTAATGGGCTGCGAGCCGGCTCTTCTAATTTCTTTTTTGGGGGAGGACGGTAAAGGGGCGAGGTTGGGAAATGGAAGAAGAATCTATTATGTTTAGATTCCATCCCCCACTTCTGACCTGATGATGCGCTCTCAAATTCGGTCAAATATAAACCGATTAGAATACGCCGGAAGTAAAAGTTCACCTTTCATGCGTATTTACTTACTACAAGTAATTCAAAAGCTCATACCGATAAGCTTAAACTGAAACGCGAATAACTCTATGCGCACTTATAGAATAAAAAATAGCTTGGCCAAGACTAGTCTTGTTTCTATGTAATACAAAGACAGCATGTCATGGCACAAGATCAACAGATTCAATATTTATTAATTTACAAAAACTATCTCAGTTTTTTGTAGGAATGCAATCAAGTGTGCACATTATTTATTCGATGCCATTGATTTTACTCTAGTAAGAAGCCACAGCTCGATAATATTAGCTTGATTGACAACAACTGCAAACAGAATTGCTTTTCTATAACCGTGGATCCATAGCAACAGATACCATTGATTATTCTTTGGATGTAGCTCATCCAAGCAATTTTTAGTTTTTATTTTCAAAGTTTGAATTTCCCGCACGCTGCATGCCATTTTAAATTGTGGTGGGTCATGGCTACAGTGCCAGATCCCCCTCTTTCATTGCTGTTGAGTTTGTCAAGTGTGGAGACTGGCACTATAGACAAGCCGGTCACAATTTAAAATATACAGTATAAGTTCGCGGGGGATTTAAACTTTGACAATCAAAATAAAAAAGGCTGGGAATGCTCTTTACACAAAGAGTAACTAAACTATTGATAAAATATTAATCTACTGTATATCTCCACTTTTGACTTTTAAAACATTTGTTTCTTCCAACAGAAAATCCATACTTAGAAGGAACGAAGATCAACAGCCCTTTCTATTTGGCAAAGATGAATAACTTAAAAGGAACAAGTCGTTTTACTTTGGTTGTATCGCAATATGAAAAGACTAACACAATTAATTATACTCTTAAGGTGAGAAAAGTATTCTAGATGTGCTGTTAGGCCATAGCGCGGAGTGATGCAATTTTTTGTTTCATATCGCTGCTTAAAGTACGTACTGCGTGGATGAGCATATGATAGCGTTGGAAATTAACATCATAGCTATGCAGTACTAGGACATTTTTTTAATTTTAGGCCCTATTTTTCACAAAGCTAAAAATTGAATGTAGCAAATCTTATGGTTTGGCCAGAAGTATTTGTTTTAAAGTTAAGGGTTTGGAGCTTTAAACTTTCCTGAACATTTCATGGGCAGAGTCAGAAAGAGTTATTAATGTGTCTCACATCAAGATTAATTAAGGAAGAAATCGAGGCTCAATTTTCTCATAGTTTTGCTGAAAGTAAAACTGAAAGGTGTCCAAGTGATCCATGGTATTACTTTGTTCATTGAAAGATTTGGAAAAGTTTGACTCTAGTTGATCTACCTCTCTGCTTCGTTTGTTTTACTGGGTTTTCCTTTGGAGTTTAGACTGGCACTAGTGCCAAACCTCTAGTCCCTACATTGGGAATGTTTGGTTCTAATTAATCTAGCTCTCTACTTTCGTTTCTTCTGTAGATTTTTTCCTCCTCGGAGTTCAGACTGGCACCAGTACCAAACTCCTACATAATGGAGAAAGAGGTTAGTAGATCGTAGGCCCATTGCAGTTAGCGGTCACATGACCACACCCACCTTAAATTACTTTGATATGATAAGATGATGTTCAGAAATGGAAAGAGCAGGTTAACATTAGTTAGAAGGTATAAGTTCAAAACTCAAACTTAAGAGTACTCCAAAAATGACAGTAAATAGAAAATCAAAATTTTTCTGAGGAAATGTATGCGAAAATGGTACTGGAGAGAGCGAGGCTTCCTCTTTTCCGCCTTTCGTAAACTGTCGTTGTCATTTGAAACAGTCAATGCCATCAGTGACAGCCGATGGCATCGACTGTTACGTAGTATGGCATCGATTGTTACGTGGTATGGCATCGACTGTTACGTAGTATGGCATCGACTGTTACGTAGTATGGCATCGACCGTTACGTAATATGACATCGACTGCTACATAGTATGGTATCGACTGTTACGTATTATGGTATCGACTGTTACGTATTATGGCATCGACTGTTACATAGTATGGCATCGACTGTTACATAGTATGGCATCGACTGTTACATAGTATGGCATCGACCGTTTCGTAATTTGACATCGACTGTTACATAGTCTGGCATCGACCGTTACGTAATATGACATCGACTGTTACATAGTATGGCATCGACTGTTACGTAGTATGACATCGAGTGTTACGCAGTATGGCATCGACTGTTTCAAATGGCAACGACGGTTACGAAAGGGGAAATTGCAACGGCGAGCAATGTGAATAATTAAAATGGCTGAACTTATTGCGCTGTATAGGAGTATGTATATTACCGAATTTGTAATAAACAACATGATTTGTAATAACAACAGGATTTTTGATAAAAATAACCTTAGGTAACAGAACAATACAACTGAATCTTGAGCACACCTTGAAGACCTTGGTCATTGACAATGTTTCTAGTTTTAAATCGTTGTTTTGAGTGAGTAAATGATTTGAATGTCAGGTTATGACATAAATATTTATGTTTTGGTAGATACGTAGAATATATTCACCGCTTCCACTTCCCTAAACTTTTTCGATTTTTATCTTTTTGGACAACCAAACATTTCATAAGTGTTGATAAGTTATAATCAAATCTGGTTGAAAGCTCATTACAAATCTGGTTAGTTGTTTTATTACTTATTAGGTTGATTTTATTGCAAATCCAGTTATTACACATTAGATTGATTTTTATTACATATCATGTTCTTATTACACATTAGGTTGATTTTTATTTCAAATCCTGTTCTTATTACACATTAGGTTGATTTTTGTTACAAATCCTGTGCTTATTACACATTAGATTGATTTTACTTCAAAACCTGTTACAAATTAGGTTGATTTTTATTACAACCCCGTTGATATAACAAATCCTGTTCTTTATAACAAAGCAGGGTGATACAGAAATATAATATATTCTTAAAGCTCTCCATTACATCACCGTCTTCAGATCACAGCCCAGTGGACAAAGGAGACGGCGGGTGGGTGCCCGAACTATCCATCACATAGTAAAAATCCAGTTTATCATTTGGAGTTGACGCCTGCTTCTTCAGCTGAGACTGTTGAGCTTATCATCAAGATTAGGGCACCCAAGTAAGAAATCTTTTCTATTTATCGTGCCCTTTCCTAGGATTATTCGGTGTCATTGCTATAAACCATTGCCTACCAAGTGACCACGGATACTACAGATAAAGAATGTCTCATTGGTTTATCAAAGTTTACGTTACTAAGAGCTACAATCGGAGATTTTTTACGAACAAAAAGAGAAGGATATTTACTCAACTCTAGGCTGAAATGTTTTTAAGTGCATATAAACTTAAAAACAAGTTTGGGGAAAATGTTAATTTAAGTTCTCAATACCCGAACTATCCAGTTTTAGTGTAAACCTACTAACGGTCTATCACGCATCCTTTATTCTGACTAGCTACTCTACTAGAGGTCTATTCGTGATATCCTATTAGTAGAGAATAGGTGGCGGTTTAAAATAGTAATGAGCCCTGTTTTGCTACAATATAAGAGGATTTCATCGATAATTTAATTTGACATCCTTTTGGATCGGTTAGTAGGATTATACTAAAATATTAGACCTCTCGGCCTCATGGTCTACGAATTTTGAGTTGCTATTGACTCTAAGTCCGTTCCCCCTTGAGGTCTAAATGTTGATAAAACGTGCAAAAGCGCTTCTGTGTATTATTATGGCGGTTTAAAATCGTGAAAATGACACATTAAGGTGCCTCCATTACACGTTCGTTAAACGGTGAGTTGTAACAGATATGACGAAGGCAGTGGTCTGAGTTTTCAAATGCCATGGCGGAGAAGAAAGCAAAGAGAACTTGAAAGCGAAAGGGACTCGGTAAAGGATAAAATGTTTTCGTTATCAGACATTTCTCACTTTAAAACAAAGCAGACAAGAATAAACAACCCTTTTCCTAGCCATTTGCAACCACTGGCTACGTTATCAAAGTCATATTCGTTATTGGTTTTTTGAGACACCTGTAAACAACAATGTAATGAGAGTGTTGTAACCTCTCATTTTCTGCAATGTTGTTTTATATCAAATGAGATTCTTGTTATTTTTGTTCAACGTCGTTTTCTTTTGGTATTCCTACTAGTAGTAACTTCTTAACATATTGTTATTAACATGTTTTAGGGTTTTTTCTGTTGGTGCAATTTTGAGGTCTGTCGAACGAGGTTCTAACGGAAAACCAGCTTTTGAAGCGTTTGCAGACACTTACAGGTAATGAAATATTGGGCCGTAAATTAATCCAACATACTGGGTTAAATTCAGTAGATACTGGTATACTATATTTATCGGGACCTCGTAAAGATGAAAAGCGTAGTCAGCTTGGCGATAAAAAAGATTGCACAAACGTTCAAATCTCGGCAGAGACAAGGGGCGACTTGGGACTTTTTGCTGGCAGACACTTTACCATCAACACCGCCCCTAGAATGTTCGGTTATATCGCTTTATATTTCTGCGGTCATTTTTACGTTGTACTTTTTTCCTCTTAGAGATAAAAATAGCTGATTTCTCTGCTTTCCAACCACAAGGTCCCAGGTTCGATCCCGGCAAGTCAAATTTGGTAAAGTCATCCCAGCCTTAATTCCGCACGAAATTCTGAATTGTTAAAAAGGTTTATTGTACCAGCGATAAAATCAGTATTTTTCATAGCAATGTTTCACATATAAAAAATGCTCGTTTAGACGCAGTAATTGGTTTGTGATATAACATCGTGGAACGTTTGTAAGCTTCATTTCTTTGCAATTTATATTATTGGTGGTCATTTTGTTGGTCAGCGAGGTGAAAAATAAAGAAATGCTTCGTTTTTTATTGTTGAATAACCAATTAAATAATATTTTGCATGTTCAAATACGAACTATTATTTTCTTTTTTTACAGGCCGGGTTTTTATGTAAGACAGCTGAGCAAAGTTCCTGCAGGCTCATATCACCTCATTCCTTCGACATTTCTCCCTGGACAAGAAGGACATTTCTTTCTTTCTGTTGGTGCAAGTTGCCGCTTGACCTTGGCAAAGTTATGATATTAGCAATTCGGTGTTGAATGCTTCGAAAACAACCTTCCATTTTCGTATATAGATGACCAAGCACAGAACAAAACTTACTGAAATCGCTACAAGATCCAGTTTTTGTTTGTAATTGCATCTCGTTTCTTGGTTGTTCTCTAGATATTGTTTTAAAACAATAATTATATTTTAAAAAACAAACATTTACCACATTTCATTTGCTTAAGTTAAAGTTCAAAAGTAAACTGACGGCTGAATGGACCTTGACTTCTTGACGTAATTTAGAAAATTAGTTTTAAGTCTAAAGGATGCAGCAGATTCTGGTTTTTCATCCATAATGAAGAAATCATGGAGAGAAAAGAAAAACAACGATGCACAGCTAGTGACGTAGGGACACTACCCCCTTCGCGACTCAAAAACAAAATCATTGCAGAATATATGTTTAACATACAATCTTTATTCACTGTCTAAAGTCCGAGAGCGCGAATGGTCAAAATCTGTTACATAATGTCTATCTATCTGCTTACTAAACATTTGCAAATAGATATCTGAACAGACATCCTGTACCAATCTGAGAAGTTTTCAGTTGGATCCACTCACTAAGTGAGCACTCCACCACGGTAACAGTCTTACAAAATTGCTGAAATAAATGATTTACTTATAGATCAAATAAAGTTTACAAAATATCAAATGTGTGGGTATTGTAGGTATCAATATACTGAATGTTTGTCAAGTCTTTGAAAGTTACAGAAATAAATATTTTACTTTTTTCGGACTTACCGTAGACCTATTTCATAAATGGCGATTTTTTAAGTATTCTTTTGTATATTCGTATTAGCCTCACTACTCACTAGCCTCGTTTGGGGTTATGGGGTAAGATTTTTGTAAATTTTCTGCTCGAACACTAGGCTAGAGAGGCTAGTTTATATAAGGACAAAAGAATACTAAAATGGTCGCCATTTATGAATAAGGTCTATTTCTTACCCCTTTTTGGCCTTGATGACCTTGAACACCCGAATTTGTCAGAGGGAGGGTGGTGCAATTAATGTATAATTTTTTTACAATTTCATTTACTAAAAAAACATAGTGTAACGTTTACAATGTATTTTATCAACAACATCAAACCTTAATAAAGGAGGCTGGGGAAATATATTTAAATGGGAAAAATTACAACTAAAAAACTAGTAAAAACATGCTTGGAATAGAAAAACTACCCATCTTTCCTTTCACTTTTCTAATGACCCTTGTTAATGAGATTGAGTTCACTTTTTTAGTATCCTGTACTGGCTGTAGGAAATAAATGAAAACTTACAAGTGAGCACTTGTACTCTTGGGTGCCTAATAAACAAGGGAAGAGTCAGAATTTAAAGGAAAATTTAAAAAAATAACGGGGGAGGGGGGAAGTCGGAAATTGTAGGAAGCGAAAAGGCAAACGTTTCAAAGTTGAGCGCAAGGGATCGTCCGAGCTGGGAATAACTGCGCTAGGCCAAGCTGAGCCAAATACAATGTGGCAATGGCCCGAAAAACATTTCAGTTTAGCAATCATATTAGATTAATTGTATTCATTGCATTCGTCTATAATGAAGGAAATTTTAGTTTTCAGTGAAAGTTTCGAGGACATAAACACTACAGATTTCTGTTGTATTTACACTTTGTGGCAGACTGCGTAGATAATTATTATACTCGGAGATAATAAACGGGGAGTCCTTATTAAGCTCCGGGGGAAATGGGGCTCGGAAAAAATACGAAACATTAGCGTTTCTTTTTCTTTTATTAGGCATGCACCTAAGAGTAATAGTGGCATAGTCTTTTGACTGACAGTCTAAGGACATTTCTCAATATAATTTTGATATTCCTGTTGTGACAAACAAACTGAACGATAATCATTGCTGTCTCGTATATTATCTAAATATTAAAATTATTTGCTTCCAGACGTCACAGTATAAATATTAACATAATATCTAATCATACCCTACCCACTACTGGTACAAAGTCGCTTCCATTTACTCGACCCTGAAGGCCCAAAATTGTTTGATACGCAGCTTCTACCATAAATAATCCCTTGAAAAGTGTTGAAGCCGTCGTTTCCCGCTCTTTTTCCTTCAGCCAATCAAAACTCACCATTTTCCCGCCTTTTTTGACGTACGTCGTATAGGACAAGTTCACTCTGTTGGTCTTTCTGCAAAACATTTTGCCTGTTTGGTCGGAAAGCTGCAAAGAGGTTTAAAAAAAGCTTTGTATTCATCCTTTTTTACCTTGAAACAATCATTTGAACATTTGTTTGAAGTTTTATTTATCAACTTTGTACATTGAGTTGATTTGGAGTTGAAAAAAGCATTGTACTCCACTATGCTTTTCAACAAATAGTTGGAAGAAGTTGGAAAAAAGTTCGATCGACTCTGAACTGAAAATTTTCTGAAGGTAATAATAAGCTACAACTATATTATATATATTATAGTCTTAACTTTCTATGTTTTCTCTGCTTGTATACTAAACAAAATACAAAGTGCTAAAACTCCATTTTGTACACTTGTTGTACGGAAAAGGAAAATGTTACTTGTTTCAAATCATTCATCAATTTCACTTTGAGAAAATTTAATTCACGTATTTTGAAAATTAGTATTGAATGGAAATTATTGAATTGCTGTATTTTGTGCTATTGAAATGAAGCAAAAGTTTTTAGTTTAGATGATCAAAATCATTTTATCAATACCACATTTTGCCTTTTAGTTTTACTTACAGATTCATAAATAAGGATGGATTGGGATGGCAGCCCTCTATCTGAGTACGAGCTCTTGCGACAACGAAACATACAAAGAAATCACGATTTTATGCGCCAGTTAGGTATTTATTGTAATCACTTTTTCTGCCATTATCCACGTTAAATATTTTCTAAATTGATTGTCGTTAAGGGACTACCATAATTCTATATTCAACGCAAACTTAGCTCGCACGCAGTGTTCAGAGTGTGTTTGTTCATCTCCATGTAGAGTCCAGAGGAATGTTGTAGAGGTATTTCAAACGTTTGATTTGTACCTCTTTTATGTTTAGTTATTTACTGTCTTATTTCATTTTGTCTTGGTAACTATTTTAAGAAACATTTGAACTTCCTTACCACTTGCCCTATTATATAAAGGTAGTTAACTACAAAGTTCAATCAATTTATGACTACACCAACTAACAATTCACTATCCAATCATAAATATTTTTCAGATAATTTTTTCGATTTTTTTTCTGATCAACCACAGGCAAATTACAAAAAGTAAAGTAAGATAAAGTTACATAATTGGTTGTTTTAATTTAGAAAAGATTATGTTTCATATACAATTATATTTTCCTTATGAACGAATGGCTTAGGTTTGCCTGTACGAAGTGTATCACAGCTTCAAAAACGACCACGACGACAGCAAGTGAAGAAGAAAACAGTTCCTTCCTGTTCCAGCAGCGAGGACAGTGAAAGCGATTCCAGTGACAAGGAATGGTTACCTGGGTCCGAGGAACTGAGGGAAAGGAATAGGACTTTAAAGAGATACATCCCAGGTAAACCATATACTTACCAGGGTAAAAACGCTTCAGCCCTCATAATATTTTGATACATTTGCTTGGATAAGAAATAAAACAAAAAAAGTAGTTTAAGTTTTATAGACATGATATCAGGGATCCGGGGAGGGAAGCGTCCCTCTGTCCGTAAAAATAAAAAAGAGCATTGTGAACTGCACCATGCGTCACCGGTCAAAGCGAGATAATTGTAGTATTAATCTTCAGTTTGCCGAGTTTCAGAAGAAGTTGCTAGTGCAGATATACTCATATAGGCCGAAAAGTGTCTGATTCTTAAAAGGATAGTTTAAATTTCTTACAAACGTTTTAAAATATTTCTATCGGAGAACGTTTTAAATTTTTATGATAAAATTAAGTGACTGCAATCCTGCCGTATTACTCGTCCATTTCTAAATAGTTACTGTTGTTACTGTTAGCTTTGATGCAAAGTTTAATGAACGGCATTAGTATGGTAAATAATGAATATTGCAACTCAACCAGCTAGGAGTAGCGAATCATTTAACCGAAACTGTCCGAATGCGAGTCCAACAAAAAATCCGAGACTGCGAGACCGAGAAAACAAAATGTATGAAACTTCGAGAACAGTCGTATTTTGCCGAGACTTTCATTCGCTACCCCTCCATCTCTATATAACTTATGACGCGCTTTATATTTTAGACTGCAAAGAAAACCTATTGAGGAAAAATAGTTGTGTTAACTAAGTTTTCTCTGAAAAAACGTCGGTCATTTTTCCAGGTTGTAAAAACACATACAATTTGTTATATGCATCAGCATGAAAACAAATCAAGCGTTTGCAAAAACTACCTTATTATCACTAATCATATACATGAAAAAATTACTTGATTCTGATTGGTCAAGAGCAGTGCAATTACTTTGTAATT
>JAOBAY020001523.1:0-15640 GCA_025331085.2 Zoanthus sociatus | reverse complement strand
TTTGAACACCTTACTCAACAACGCTATACAATGTCGATCATACAAAGTCGAGTGTTGTATAGTGCGTGTATAGTGCGCTTGAACAGGCCCTAACTGTTAAACATAAAACGTTCGATACTTAGATTTTCCATCAACAAAAACAAACACACTGATTGGTTGATTCTTGGTCACGTGCCCCTGATTAAATTTAAATGTATCCCAGACGTGATACAATGGTGCAGTTGTTGCATGCCCTCGCTCCAAATACAAAGTACGTGATCAGCGCATGCCTCAATTAAAAATGGCATAATTCCTCAGCACGTGATCACCTCACCTTGATTTACGGGCACAGACCTGAGATTACTGCCAGTGTTCAGTTTTAACCAGCAGGATTAACGATTGTAAGGACAAAAGTTGTTCTGTCCTTGTTTTTATGTTGTTTGTTTTTTGTTGTATGATTTTTTAAGAGAAAGTCTAAATATATAACAAAGCACTGAACGTTTCGTCCCTCAGAAAACTAGTTATTCTTGTTTTCCCTTGATGTTTTCTTTGGGACCGTGCATTAAATGTATATTAATCAACTGGAAAACTTTTTAACATTTGTTTTTATTATTTTACTAGCAATTTTACAAGAACAGAACCTTGATGAACAAACCGCTATAACAGATGTACAACACGTTAAATGGCACAGTTCCAATCAACTGTTCGGAGAACATCACTTGCTCAAATGAATGTTTACAGAGATCCCAGGTGACACTTGTCTCATTGATCGGCCTGATAGTTGCCAACTCCATAGGTTTTCTGTTTGGTACAGTGGGGAATGTGTTAGTACTGGTGGCAATAGGAAAGTATTCCTACATGCACACTTCGCCTGATTTCTTTATATTCAGTCTTGCCTCAGCTGATTTGCTAGTGGCCTTAGTGTATGATCCGCTGATTGTAACATATGTAATTCTGAAGCATATTGGAGAGGAACGCAGCAAAGTACACATAATCTGCCAAAGCTTTGTTGGATACTTTTCTCTTGTTGCTTCAGTCACTAGCTTGTGTTTAGTCACAGTCGACAGGCTTGTAGCCATTCAAAGACCTTTAAAATATGTCCTTTGGAAGACCTCTACCTTAGTTGGCTGGATTATTGGGATAACATGGCTTTTTTCTGCAGTAGTTGCTGCCGTCTACTCCATATTGAAACCTAATAGAATGTTCGTCTGGTGTTACGCCAGTACTTTGTTAACTGCTATTTTACTGGTGTACGTCTATATTTTCACACGAGCACAAAAACAGAAAAAAAAGATAACCAACAATTCCAAGCCAGCCACAAACATACCGAAAAGAAGTTCAGTGGCATCATTTCGAAATCAATTAACAACATTGAAAGATCTCAAGGCAACGAGACGAATAGGGCTGTTATGTAGTGCTTATCTCTTAACCTGGCTACCTATAGTTATATATACGACTATCGTCGACAAGAACGCGTGCATGTTTATTGAAGGCTTTGCTTGGGTCATGACTGCATCTCTCTTCAACTCATTTATCAATCCATATGTTTACTGCATAACCAGCAACGCATACCGAAAAACGTTTTCTAAGATTTTAGGGCTTTCCAAGCAAAATAATAGTGCTTGTGCTGTGAATACTTCAAAGTTGCCATCGACATTGACTAGAACCTCGTTATCATCTCTATCTACATCAGTATCATCATTAACATCCTCATCGACATCATTAACATTAACGTCAACATCAACACGAACGTCTGTATCAACAACAACAACATCAGCGGCAGCAGCAGCAGTATTAACATCAACAAAATTACCACCATCATCTATTTCATTATCAATATCACCATCAATTACAACGTTAATGTCAGTATCAGCATCAGTAACATCACCATCATCTATGTCATCATCAATACCATCATCTACAACCTTAGCAACATTAACATCAACATCATCTATGTCATCATCAATATCATCATCAACATCATCATCTACAACGTTAGCAGCAGCATTAACATTAACATCATCATCTTTGTCATCATCAATGTTATCAACATCATCATCTATATCATCATCAATATCATCAACAACAATATCAGCAGCAGCATTAACATCAACTTCATCATCTATGTCATCATCAGTATCATCAACAACATTATCAGCAGCAGCATTAACATCAACTTCATCATCTATGTCCTCATCAGTATCATCAACAACATTATCAGCGGCAGCATTAACATCAACATCATCAACTTTAACATCAGTACCCACAACAACATCAGCAATATTATCAACTACATCATCAACATTAGCAGCAGCAGCATTAACTTCAACATCATGTATTTTATCATCAATATCATCAACAACATCAGCAGCAGCATTAACATCAACATCATGTATGTCATCACAAATATCATCAACAACAACAGCAGCAGCATTAACATCATCATCATTAACTTTAACACCAGCACCCACAACAACATCAGCAATATTATCACCATCATCATCAACATTAGTAGCATCATTGCCTTCAACATTATCATCAGCAGCATTAACATAAGCGCCAACAACAACAGCAATATTATTAACATCAACATCAACAACCTTCGCAGCAGTAATAACATCATCAATATTGACATTAACATTATGATCAACAACAACATCATCAACACCAACAGCATCTCTAATTTCATCATTGCTATCCTCAGTAGAAAAAACATTCGCATCATCAACATCAACATCATTAACAAAAAATATATATACAATATCATCAGAAGTATTAACCATAGCATTAACATCATTATTATAAAAATCAAACTCATCATCTTCATCACCATAAAGTACATTAATATTATCGTCAGCAGCATCATGACTGTCATCAAAACTTACTTCAACATCAGCAACATGATCAGACTAATTTTCTGAACGTTTTTTAGGTAGCAAAAAAATAAATATTACCAGTATATAGGCTAGTAATGTGATAAATATATATTTTGTCAGAGTGGCTTTATTACTACAGACAACAACAACAATGTTTTTTATACTCATCTACATATTTACAGGTTTTGAGGAAAGGATGTAAATGATATGTAACAAACTAACATACAAAAAATATTAAATGTACACACAAAATCAAAATTAGTATATTTATAAAATGTCAGGAAAATACAGTAAAAATAGGATGAAAACATAAACGTGAGATGCGTATGGGGCATCCTAGTAGCAGGGCTAATCTAGAGGATCTCCCACACTATCGGGTTCATTGTACTAAGTAACTCAAAAAATACAGCCAGGTTCATCATTCACAACGAAGATTATTACTTGTATAGCTGAGCCACGGGTAAGCTTAGTTTTAAAAAGTTAAAATACAAACACTTATTAAGGGAGAACTTTTCACTTTATTTGAATTAAGAACCAATAAAATTTTGCTCGGGATCAATGTTTGTAGTTTATCAGAAGTTTTAGGCTCGAGATGTTTTTACTTTGTTCATAGCTTTCATATATTATATTTACTGAAAAGCAACAATATAGCCCTTAGTTGCTCTTGTATGTTCGGTTTTTCTTGTGATTTAAGGCATACAGTATCATCATTGGTAGGAGTGGCAAAGCATCCGTCTGCTATAAAGCTCCAAACAACTTCACTACGCCTCAAATTTCTTTAAAAAGCAAAATTTTTCCGCAGCTTTTTTCTTGTTTATAGCTGATCGAAAATCTGGAATTAACGTTTATGGGTTCTTCAAATTAACATTGATTGGTGTGTAAAGCTGATGTTTCAAGCGTTAACTTTTCGTTCAAACAAGTGTAATTTAGAAAACTGGTTGGAATGTAGTTAAGGAGCTGATGGTTTCAAGGTTAAGTAATGGTTAATATAGGGCAGAATGCTATTGTTATTTTGGACATTATTGTGATCCTGTTTGAATATGAATAGATCTATTTCGCGGGCTCTGATTGGCTATACATTCCTTTTTATAAGAATACTCTTTATAAGATTATCGAGGCTGAAATTGGCCAAATTTTAAGAATATAGTTTGAATAATGCTGAGGCTCAGATCTTGTTAAGAATGTCATTTTGCATGTTTGAAAGAAAAGATTACAAACAATGATTACAAACCCCAAATGACGAAGCCATATACATCTATTACCTTTGAAGCTCTTAGATACCACGATCATTTTAAAAAGGAAAAGTCCATATCACCAATATTCCCAAACCTAAGAATATTCGTAAAAATATTTTCAGTACCCACTCAGCTGTTAATTAAGCACTCGCAAAATGTAAAATTAGGCATTGTGTTTAAGGGATCTTTTACTTACTTCTGTAGTTTTACTCTCGGACATTATTCTCTTACCATGGGGAAAAGAAAAGACGCTAATTTTCCCGCTCTTCAAGAATGGTAACGGAGGGTTACTCCCCTAAAAATTGGGTATGGGTTTGCATTGGGGCCCCCTTCTCGAAACCTGCGCCCTATTTATGATCAAAATCTGCAAATTTCCTTACCCTATATTTTTGAGCCGACCCTTCAATCCATACCCTGTTTCAGACCTGCCTTATAGCTATTTGCCTAGTTCAGACTGGCAATGTTAGAGAAATGCTACTTGCTGTTTTGTTTGGTAAAAATTGAAATGAGAAGCCATTCCATTTTCTGATGTTTGTGTTTAATATTTCGGCAGTCATCCATCTGAAGATATTTAACACTAGCATCAGACAATGGAATGGCTTCTCGTTTTAATTTTTGTTGTACATTTGTATGCCCGAATTAATATGTTTTGTATGTTTTGGCTTTAAAAACGAATTCTTGACGAGCTCTACAGTAGGTACCATGTTTATGACAAATTAAAGCTGCTATCGAGTATAACTTTCATTCATTGAAGTTTTTCGCACGGATTTCAATACTTTTTTTTCAATTTCTATTACTTGTATTTTTTATCTTTTTATTCAACTTATATGTTATTGTCATCACGGGACGCAACAGCCTTGTACTCCCTAATAATCGGCCCCGATTATATGAAGCAGAGTCGAAGGGCCGACTTACCTTAACGAGCTAACTTTCCATACATTTCTTTGTAACGAGACGCGAACCATTTACATGCGAAACACGAACCTGAATAGCTCTTATCGCAGTTATCAGCGGTTTGACATGCAAACGAGGCGAAAGGGCCAATCCTGCATTGTATTGACCCTTTAGCCTCGTTTGTGTGCCTCTCTAAACAAAGAAATATTTGACAGCGGGCTCAACTCCAATAACAGCTATTGACTTGGCTGGAAGGGTGACGCGACTAGCAGAGTCACTCGGTCAGTTATTTAAAGGAGAACTAAACCCTAAAATTGACTTTTCATCATTTGAAAATTTAGGCATAGTAGAACAATTATGTGAAGTTTTGTTAAGCTGTTAGCCGAGCAGTTCAGAAAAATTTGATGTTTTGCAACGAATAGACAAAATCTGATCGGCGGCTCAGTATGCGATGTCAGCGGCTGTTTGTGACGTAGGTTACAATATTAGGATAATTAAAACGCGGAAAAACATGGTTACTGCGTGGCTTTTGGCTGGTATTAAAGAAAAAAACTTCGCAAAAGGTTGCCCCAAAAAAATATCAAAATTTCATTGCTAAGGGACCGGTCATAAAGTATAGGGGGGGATGGGCTGGCAAAATATGGGGATGGGTCATATATTTTTGAGCTCATGAATAGGGGTGGGCTATGGTCAATTTGTAACTACTCAAAGGGGGGGGGGCATTACAAAATAATATCACACAACTCATATGAATAGACCAACAGCTTTGTTAATAGATGTGAAGAAAAATATTACAACTAGGTGATGAAATAACGGTGTGTGACACTTGCAGACTGCAGACTTGGCAGAATTTGTGGGATCATGCAATATTTTTCAGAAGAGATTTAAAAACCACTGCCCTCCCCCTACCCATAAAAAATGAACGGTCGTTTACCAGTTGTTCCAAAATTTCTTGTTCATTACCAATTCTTTTTTACTTTTTTTTAAATCTAATTCACTACACTTGAATTCATATCATTGTTTTTATTCACCTAATGTTTTTTAAATAAAACATTGTTTCAATTCTGTAACTCAACTTCTATCTTTTGTACATTTCAGGCATCTTCAATAAATTTACAAATATCCTGAAATTGTATATTTTACAAACTTGTACATTGGTTAAATATAATCAGTAACAATAGTATAACCATAAAACATTTCCAAAAAAGAAAAGTGTTTACATAAGGGCCTTACATAAAATTATGGTTTGAAATGTTTTCCATTTTTTTTGCAATTCTTCAGATTTTGATGAATGGGAAAGTACTGTATATTTTAAAAAAATGGAATGGAAATAGATCACAAAAAAGGATTGAAGATTATAGGAAGTAATTCCTTAGATAACCAGTAACCACATCTTCCCTTAGACTTGAGAAATATTTTTTACAAAAGCTGAGCCATAGCATGGAGCAACATGCATTCATTCAATGCTATTTTTAATCCATGTTGACATTCGTTAATTGGCAAACTGAACAGTATTTTGTAAGCATCAGAAAGCTTTACTTATGAAAAAATTAGTTTTTGAATTTGTCTAATCCAGGATTAAGTTATCGGAGTTTTGAGAAACCGAGCCCTGCATGTTTCACTGTCTCCATCACCAATTACAAGACTGTGTCGAATTATGTTCCATAACTCAAAAAGAACGAAAACGAACAAAATGAAACTTGGACGTATCTTAGAGACTTAACTTTCCTTTTTGTTTCTCAAAACTTGAGCTTCTAGCTGTTTTTAAACATGTTAAAAGTTTGTAATTACAGTATAACAGCGCGCGATGAAAAACAGCAACAACTTTCCGAGAAGTTCCATTTATTTCGTAGTAGTTAATCGTGTCTTATATAGTGTACAGATACCTGCTAGGAAGTGAAAAGCCAAATATCTTAAACAGTTTAGCAGATACAGCTGTAATTCTGGATGACGCTTGATTCTTGCCTACCTCTGCCATTTTGTAATTTCTTCACTCAAAGCTTGAAATCAGCTTGAAACCAGCACCACTCGACCAGCTAGGGCCGCGCTGATTTTATTTGCATCAACTTTTTTATTTGCATCAAATTTTTTATTTGCATCAACTTTTTTATTTGCATCGACTTTTTTATTTATATCAACTTATTTATTTGCATAAACTTTTTTATTTGCATCGACTTTTTTATTTGCATCAACTTTTTTATTTGCATCGACTTTTTTATTTGCATCAACTTTTTTATTTGCATTAACTTTTTTGTTTGCATCGACATTTTTATTTGCACCGACTTTTTTTATTTGCATCAATTGTTTTATTTGCTCTCACCTTTTTTTATTTGCTTTCTTTTTTTTTTAAGTTTGCATGAACTTTTTTTAATTTGCATTCAATTCCTTTATGTGTAATGTCTGAGCCTTCTGGGCCACCGTAGTTTTCACCAGGCAATGAAGAGTGACACAAAAATCAAATTCTATGTCTTAAATTTGATATAGACTAACTTTATTAGTACTCACCTACTAATGATGGTTTTTGTTCATGTTATTGTAGAGCTGATAGTGTAGACAACATTAATTATTTAGTATAATAACCTGAATTTCATGATGTTTTCAAAAAACAATCATTTAAAAGTTATTGGTAAAACACGGGGAAAAAACCGAAGAAAGGCAATTATTCTGTATAATTGTAAAGTTGATATCAAGGAACAGAATTCCCTGGCAGTGCTACGGCACTAATTTTGCTAAAATTTGGTTTCAATTACAGTTCTAAACAGAGAAGTGATAGCTCACTGGGGTGGGGTTTTGCAAGAACTCACTCCAAGCTTAAGAGTAACATTCTTACAATTCTGGGAAAAAATTGGCCATTTCATCTGATAACAATATTTCATCAAAATATATATATATTTTTTTCAAATAAAATTAAACATCACATTGTTACCTAATAGTACCTAGTGACTGTACAGTAGTTAGGACTTCAAGGAAACCTGCATCTGGGATAAAATTTATTACTAAAAATATTAATAGATGAAAATTACTTCTCAGTTATTATTTAAGGTTTCCCAGTTCAAAATAGTGTAAAGTAGGTTGATATAATTATATTTGAAGTAGTGATTTAAAGAATGAGTCTTCTTTGTAAGAGGGTGGAGCTACAAGGAAATAACTTTCTTACTCTAGTATGGTCACATAATTAGTCAACTTACTTTGTGAGAATATGGTCAGGAGCAACCCAGGGCTCCCACGGATCATTAAAAATCATCAAAAGTCATTAGTTTGTATTTTGCAGATTTAAGGCCTTAAAAAGGTCTTAAATTTGCTAGAATTTCTTTTTGAGGTCTTAAAAGGCATTGATTATATATGTAATTGAAACAAAGTAAGTTGTTCTTGCATCCAAATCTTTCTGCATAATTTTATGGGAAGCAATTTTAACGGGATGTTCGCGTTGTACACGTTTTTGACCACTGTTGCATTGACTGTGCCACACCAATCAGAGTCCGTCATTTTTTATCAGAACGGTTGTTGCTATTCGGTTATAAAGTTTTTTTATAGATTTTTGTGAAGGTGTGATCTTTTTTACCATGGAAAGTGTTATTAGAATAGTTATTTCTTTAAGCGTTTCTTTTTCTGATTTTTTGTGTTGAAAAATTGGTCTTAAATGTTTTTACTTTCAGCATTAAAAAGTCTTAAAAAGGTCTTAAATTGGTTGGCTCCAGAGCCGCAGGAACCCTGCAACCAAAACTAGTCAGAGTACTTTTAAATTGTACATCTCATATATTTATGTTCAGGCTGGAGATCCAGTGTTGTTATTGTTTGAAAATGGTGTCACAGGGTATCTGGCCATGCCAAGTGCTGGAGAAACACAGGAATGTAATGACAGAAATGCTGCAGGTACAGTGTTTTGGGTTGTTATTCTAATTGGCTAGTCATGAGCCGAGTAGTCCATGGAGTGGGCACTTACCTCCTTTTTGTTTAGTATTGAGTCAGCGAGAGACTTTTATTCCCTCAAGACAGGATACTAATCCACCACAGGTAGGTCCCACCAAAAAATGGTACTCTATCTGCCAACCTCAAAACAGGGCATCTGGTAGACTGTGGAAAAAAGTGAAAAATAGTGCAGAAAATTTTGTCATATAGTACGGAAATAGTGTGGAAAAGCTCATAAGTGCGGAAATAGTGCAGAATGTTTCTGGTTGCTTTTGTTACTCAAAGAAGTGTTTTTGTTCAAGAAAGTATGTAATGTCAAGATGATTTTTGCGATGCCTTCTACCAGTAACAAAGTGTATCATAGCTAACTAAATTCTAAATTGATTGGGAAAAAAATTACATAATATATAAATAAATGCAATTGTATTTTACATTATCAAAGCCTGAAGTAAAATCAACTCTATAATTATACGCACTTAAAAAAAATTGCACATATAATCAAATTACTAAAACAACAATTTAACTGACAATACATACAGAAGTTGTAAAAGAAATGACCAGGAAGTGTCAAAAGACAACAAAATTCAGAAATTCTTGCCTGGAACAGCTTCAGTGCATTAACAAAATTGTAAAAAAACTTTTGTTACACTTTTACACTGATCACATCGCTTCTCTCTTGAAAATAATATCTTAAAAACTGCTTTGCACTGTACATATATAAGAGCCAAAAATCTGATTGGTTTTCGCAAATCAGCCTGCAACGAGGGAATCAAAGTCTTCATCACCTTAACTCTACAGACTGTTCAAATCAAAAGATAATTGCAAGCACTTTGAACCACTAGGCTCTTGAGGGAGGTAGCTAATACTTTGATGAAGTTTTGTTCTTTTTAGTAGTTTTTACTACCAACAGTATTAATAGAAATAATATCACGTACTAAAAGTTGTAAAAAGACAAACAGAAGTTTAAAAAGTATCTGAATGTTTTCGGTCAAAAACCATCAGGGATAAAGTTATCACATCAAGCATTCTATTACAAATTAAACTCCCAGAGGGAACAGAAAAATTGGATGGCTTGTCATTTGTTTAAGTCCACCTTGTAAACTGCAATCAGCATCACCTCTCTTCATAATGTTTTTGACAAGCCATCCAATTTTTCTGTTCCCTATGGGAATAACTTAATATCTTTTAAATAGTATGCTCGGCATGAAAATTTTATCCCTGATGATGGGTTTTTACCGAAAACATTCAAATACTTTTTAAACTTTTTTCGCCTTTTTATAACTTTTGTACATTTTTAATAGCGTTTCTATGTCTAATATCATGTACTGATTAACTTCAAGTAGATAGCCATTGTAAATACTGCAGGTTTCTGGAGAGACGCAAGTTCAGAGTGTACCAGAACCATCACAGATTTAGCTACGCAGTGCAGCACCATTCCAACTCTTTCGGCTAGGAGCTATTACAGAGGATTCAAAATTGCTGTGGTTAGTGCAGTATGGTCTTGGTAAAAATAATTGTAGTTTTAAGACGAGATATTTTTAATAGAAAGTAAATGCTACATGACTGCACTATTTTGTTATTGTCAGTGACAATTTACTGTTCTATTTTTGGCATTTAATGTATTTGGATTTGAACTGCTGATTGCATGTATCACGTGTGTACCGAAATACTAGTGACATCCTTAAATTGACTCTCAATACAGTATGGACTTCAACTGCTAATCGTATGTATCGCAATTTTGTTCGTTACAATATCCATTGTTTAATGAATTATTTTGTCCCTAAAACTTAAAGTATGTCAAATAAATGCAATTAGTAAACAATAATTTTATAATTTAATGTATTTTTTTCTAAATATTTATCAAAAGTGCGGAAAAAAACAAAGAAAGTGTGAAATAGTGCGAATTTTAGTCAATAGTGCGGAATCACAACATCGCACTTTATCAGATGCCCTGTTAAAAGCGCTAAGTTGCTGTATTTTCATGGCTAAGATGACACATATTGTTGTACCCCTCAATCCTATGTGTCACCACAGATATGTTGATGAAAGAAAAAGAAACCTGACCAGCTGCTAGTCCAGTATTAAACCTCTACCACCCGATAATGTATAATTTCGCAGCTGAGGAAAATCAAGATTACTTCTTAAACACTGCTATCCACAGCACAGAAAGTAACTTCTCTTTCTCAGTACATACAAAACCTGGCAAAATCCTAACTAACTGGCAGTCTGAAGTCCCAACGAGTTGGAA
Source organism: Zoanthus sociatus (assembly GCA_025331085.2). NCBI lineage: Eukaryota > Metazoa > Cnidaria > Anthozoa > Zoantharia > Zoanthidae > Zoanthus > Zoanthus sociatus. The sequence continues at coordinate 4,499 of JAOBAY020001523.1, read as the reverse complement.
AAGCAATGCATTAACAGGTGCTCACCATCGTGCAAAAAGAATTGCCACAGATTTCGAAAGTGTAATCAAAATTATTAAAAAGAAGTTTCAAAAAAGTGGCTACCCAAGGAAATTTATTGAAAATACCATCAACTCTTTTCAAAACCCTAATGAACTTTTAATTCCAAAATTTATGTTTGGAGAACGAAAGACAGTTTTAATTAAACTCTCTTTTTGAAACGTTTCTAAACTGATGTCAACAGTGAATGACCTTGCTGCATGTTTAAGAAAATAGATTAAGAAACAGCACCGATTAGCAATCAATTTCAGACAGATGTAGAGGTTAGGTCTGAATCAAGAAAAACTTTGCGTACCTCAAGAATGTTCTAACACAGCATCAAAATCAAGCCATTTCTAGAACAGGGTCAGGTTTGTGAAGGTCCAGCGGCACAGCTCCACCCAAAATTCTGGTAAGTACGGCCTGCCCTGGATAGGAGCTTATACGTAACAGTTCAAAAACTCGTTTTAGAGAGTACACTTAGCATTATCATCTTTAAACATCACCTTATAAGAAACTCTGAAATTATTTTTTTAAAATCTGAGTATGTACTCTATTGAGATTAGTAAAATAATTTGTAACTTGTGACTGTATTGTAGTTATTGATTACAATCTCACCATTTGCTTTTAGACTCCAGGATCTTCAGTTAACCATACACAAACTGGTGTGGTCTCTACCACTTCTTCTACTCCATCAGTTTCTGTCTCGATAAGTCCAAATGCAACTGTGTTACCTACAAGTTCAAACATCGATGTGAGTGAAACTACCCACAATGCATCTCAGTGGTTGTCTGTCAGTTTGTCTCAGCCAATTACATGCAGGACTCTTGATGGTGTTACTGGCCCATGTGGGTTCAACGAACCTCCGGATCCTTTGTATAGTGTAGCAGACAAGACTTGCAGTAATGTTGTTTTGGAGGTACTGTAAAACTTTTGATAAGGCCACACCAAGTTGACTTTTTGAAGCTTGGATGTTTTTTTTTTTATTTTGGTTGTGAAATAAAAAAATGAAAAAAAAGTTATGCAGTATGACTTCACTAGAAAAGTTATGCCCATACACAATTGACAGTTGAAATTTTGACTTTTAATTATTTTGAAAGTGGTTTCTAATGAAGTAATTATTAATTAAGTGTTTTTAAAATACTAACATGTGAGACACTTATTTTTGCTAGAAAATGGTCTTTTGTATATTTTTCATCACTTGTAAAACAGGCTTGATTGGGTTTGTGCTTGGAAAAATTAAATTGGTCTGGTCTCATATTGTTTAGGAAGACAACGATACATGGTATCATAAATCTGTTAAAGTTAGTGATGATGCTGAAGAATGTTGGAGTCATAATATTGATGTTGTCAGTGAAGATATCTTAATGATGTAGCTTATAGTAATGATTATGATGACCAATGATGTTAGCAAAGATGATAATGTTGTTGACATCTGAGATGCTGATATTGTTGATGTTGATGATATTCTTGGTGGTGATACATCAACAGTAATGATAACATGATTAATTACAATGACAATTATAATGATGTTAGAATGATATTGATGATAAATAATGGAAGTCGAAGAGATACTGGTAATGATTTTGACCATGTGACAAATTCTCTATTTCTTTTCTGTGCATAATAATATGTCCTAAAAATGTCATTTTCCTCTTTTGATTGACTCTTACAGTTTGTTGCAAACTACAGTTGGAATAAATTTAGTAAATTCTCTGTCTTGAGTTTTGTTATATATGGAAAGTATTATTTTTGGAAATGACACGATACAATGTATTCTTTTCTCAGGTTTCTTACAGTATCCAGTATTCCAACAAGTCATCGACAATTATATCTTCAGTAGAGCTCAGTCTCGTCCTTGGAACTCTGTCAGCTGCTGAAAATATCTCCCCAGTGCAAAAGTTTTCTGTCAGTTTTGCTAAGGTATACTTATAATCATTCGCTATTTTTCTCTCTCCACAGCTTCTCGATTGAACTCGGAGGACCACAGGACGCCATGTTTATTCAGTGTCAGTGCTCGACCTTAGCGGTAGTCCACTAGTCCTGGACTAGTGCAAAATGCTTCTAAACTTAGAACCACAAGTCACTGGACTAGTAACTACTTTGTAGTTTGTAATGTTTAAAAAATAATACAAAGTGAAAACAAAAACTCGCTTTTGACTCTTTGCCAGTGGTATTGTTAAGTTTCATGATGATATCTATCAAATTTAATTGTAAAAAGATATTGCAAATAATATTGTCATGCTGCAGTCAGGAAGTACTACCATAGATTTACTCAGGACTGGTAAATTTTCAGTTCAACTAGTCCAAGGACCAGCGATTTAAAAAGTTAAGGTCGAGCACTGAGTGTGGCTCATTTTTTATAACTTTTCGGTTTTTGTTGTGTTTTTATTAATGAAAGATATTTCAATTTTAATTTGCTTGCAAGGAAACGCAATTTTTGCAGTGCAAGTGAAACCCCTGCTCTGTTGAGATCTGAATATCTTTCATTTAACCTTTTGCCAAAGTTGACAAAGTTCTTCATCCTTAGGTGATTGGTGTAAAAAGTAAAAGCCGCTGTCGCGCTTTGATTTATGTGTCCATTAGAAGAGAAAGTGTTGTATTTTCGACTGTACAGAAACCCAATTAAGTTGAGTTTTGGCTCTGTGGTCCTCTAGGCTCGATAAAACTTCATTTTAATTTGCTTCCCAATCCTAATAATCCACTTCATTGCTAATGAATATTAATCTTGTGCAGTTTGTAATACTGATTTATGGAATAATGAACAATACCTTGTAAGGGAATCAGAAGTTTTTTTAACCAGAAAAAAAGTGATTTGAACAATGCTCCTTTTTTTCTGAATTATTTGTCAAGTTCGTCTCTTTGCCAAAATTTTATCCCTCAGTTTTCAAATCTGATTCATGTATATACGGATATTAAAAATTCCAAGAGACGTCAAGTTTTTTGATGGAAATGGCAATAATTATGTTAAACATTTTCTAACAAACTAGTTATCGTGATTGAGTTTGTTCTACAGTTTTGAGTAAATAAGTAATGAAGTAATCTTCATGGTTGTGTATTTAATTTAAGTGACTGCATGAGAGAAGCTTTGGGCTTCTACAGGGTTTGTGTTGTAGTCTGACCAGGGAAATCGTGAACCTGCAACTCTCGATGAAGGTCAAGGAACTGGATGTACCAGTGTCAACTATAAGGCGTGCTGTTTATTGACAAATATTTTATATGCGTACTTATTATTTATGACAGGTTGAATCCACAAAAAAAAACCCTTACGGTGTGCAGATATGTAGGTAGGATCGATTTTGTTTTGTAATTAATGTGCGGCATCTGTTATCTTTCAACAGCAAGGGAGCGGAGTCGTGTTCAGAAAATCCGGAAACCCTGGGTATATTGTTGGACAGCCGGTGCTTGCTGGGACTCTTCAGATTGACACTACTGCTCAGAACACTCAAAAGTATCCTGCAGTGCTAACTAATAAAATAATGCTTTATTCTCAGAGTTTAACGTTTAAAATAAGTATTGAGAGAGGTTAGCCTTCCCCCGCTATTGCTTATGGGCTTTGGTTCGATCCATTGATTTTGCACGGGAGCTAATATTTGTTGACCTTAATTTGATTTGAGAGATATTTTTTCCGTTTTAAACGTTTTAAAATTCTGTTTTCCTTTCTTCCCCAACTCCACATCATAGGTCGATGTCAGGATGGTTTTTGTTTTTGTAATGTCGTTCTTCTGTTTCGTTTGCCACAACGTCATCTACTGACGGTCTTGCTTGGAGATATATTTCGGCTCGTGAGAGAGCCAGGCCTCTTCATTGTTTTATTTTTTATTTATAACTAAAATATGTCTGTTTATGCATTTGGCCATGGGATGTTAGTTTGACAGGAACAAAAGTCGAAAATATACTAATAGGGGGCCATTTTGACCAGTTGGGAAAAATTGCTCAAACGTCATGGGAATTGTTTTTACTGTACTTTACTGGGCTTTTGATGTTAAATTTTGGCAATAACTTGGCAAGTTAGCAATGATTAACCACAAGGTTATGAATAATTAACCACTGTACTTATTCATAATTATCTGATTTCAAGAAGAAAGTCATTATTTAGATCGCCTTCTTCCAACTGTAGTTGATGGAGCTCTTCAAGTGTGGTACTCTTTTCCAGCAGAAATCCGAAGTAAAAAGTTGTCTACGTTTTGTTTTAAATGATTGTAGTATTTTTAATTGTAACGGACATGCTTTATTATTTTGTTCGTTGCGTGCACGTGTGGCCATTTTTGATTGTGTGCGTCGGCACATTGAATAAAACTCGTGTGTTTAAAGGTTGGTCTCTTAGTCTCCCTGATGAAGATTATTTAATATGGTCGAAATATAGGCGTAACCAAGTTAATGGCTGTCTCAGTTGTATTTATATATATTTTTTCTGAGAAGTTAATATTACCATTATTGATAGTTTGTGATTTATTTATAT
>JAOBAY020001449.1:0-15641 GCA_025331085.2 Zoanthus sociatus | reverse complement strand
AGACTCGGAAAAATACATATGAATATAAATTTTTTTATTGCAAGCGAAATGGTTAACGTACCATATTTCAAAGTGATGTCAAACAACATCTTTATCACATTTATCAAAAATAGTCATGTCTATACTAGCTTAAAATATTATAGGACTAACAAAATATGTGCATCTTGTCTACAGTTTTCTGCTAAACGAGAAAAAATACATATATAACATATATTCTTGGAAAAATAGCATTATGCCGCTTGGTTTCAAAGTGTGATCTATAAAACAGCAAGATACATATCTTCAAAATTTTACTGGTCTTACAATTAATTGTCCGGGTTTAATGCTATAAAAGTTTATAATATATTAATTTTCTTAATTTCCGTTCAACAACAAACATATCGCAATACCAAACAAGTTAAAGTTACTGTCTATTACCAGATAGTAACCGCTACTGTATACAACAATACCACAGTGAAACTTGCCACTAACGAGTGATCTTGCATTGCAAGGTAAAACACAAAAACAACTTTTGGTGTGTCTCAAAGTGCAAAATCTATACATTTACAAACATATAGTGCAACTCTGATTCCAGCTCTGGCAGAAAATAATTGAAACTTTTCATTCTTCACTTCTGATTTTCATCAGTGGAACAAATATCTAAGTAGATATGACCGCGTTCCGCAATGCAGAGACACACTGGCCCCACTGAAAAAAAAAGCGAAGACTTTCATTTTTTTCATGAAACTTCAGAAAAAAATGTTTCAAATATTCTGCTCTTAAAAGCTGAAATGGAAAACACAATTTTTTTAACATCAAGGATTCCAATATTTTTAAAAATGTCAAAAACATCAGAATTTATACTACTGTGCATGTTTTTATACTATCAATGACATTTTATGCATAGCAAGTTAAAATATACACCATTTTACTAACACAATTTTTTGACAGTTTCAAGTCTCGCTCTCTGGGGACAAAATAGTGTTCTTGGTCACATTTTGTCTCATTAATTCATCAGATTTGCCGTTTTTGCCCCCACAAAGGACTGGGGAAAACAAAAATTTGCATTAGCAAAATGGTGTATTGACTTACAGACTACAGCCTTGGACCAAATATAAAACTATCCTAATAACATTTTCTTTATAGAAATATTAATTTTGACCTTTTTATGAGTTTAATCTAACAGTTCTCTATTATTTACTGTCCACAAGCTTCAATTTCCGATGAATTTACACCCCCCTGAGCCTGGCTCACTGGTCCATCATCACTGCGAGGGGCATGAAGTTTGCTGATATGTCGTGATAAATGGCTAGGATTGTTAAAAGCTTTTGGGCACTTCGAACATCTGTAAGGTCGTTCACCAGTGTGAATGAGAATGTGTCGTTGCAAGTTGCCGGATATTGAGAAAGACTTCTGGCAATGAGGGCACTGATATGGCTTCTCCCCGGTGTGCACTCTGTTGTGAATTATAAGGGCACTCTGCTTACTGAAAGCCATTGTACAGTTATGGCATTTGAATGGTTTTTCACCAGTGTGACTGCGAATGTGCTTAACAAGCATTTGAGAGTCATTAAATGATCGTACACAATACTGACACTTATATGGTTTTGTTCCTGTGTGCACAAGCAGGTGTTTTTCAATGGACTGTGAATCACTGAATGCCCGTCCACAATACTCGCACTTAAAAGGTTTGATACCAGTATGAAGGTAAATGTGCTTTTCCAGCTGTGATGACTCACCAAAACTTTTGTTGCAATACTCACACTTGAATGGCTTTTTCTTATTGTGGACTAACATGTGACACTGCAAACCATCAGCACGTGTAAAACATCGACCACATTCTGAACACTTGAATGGTTTTTCCCCAGTGTGGGTACGCTCATGGGACTTGAGATGTGAGTGCCACTGGAAACCCTTGTTGCAAAACGAGCAGTGATATCGCTCCACTCCCCTTTCTTCTTCTTTTGGCTGTGTTCCATGATCTAGAGGAGTTATACGTGACGGCCTGGGTACCATTACAGCCATTGTAGGAAGGTTACTGTTCTCAACATAAATGTTTTCCGTCTGATTCTGCTTTGCCTTTATATTTTCTTCAAAGTCATGTTTCCTAACACAGTTGTTGTTAAAGTAAATTTGCCTTGTGTTCTTTGTCTTTTCAGCTAGTTTGGAGCCATCACCCTTAACTGGTATAGTTTGCATTCCCTGATCTCTCATAACAACAGTATAAGTTTCTCCATCACTATCACTCTCTTCATCATCAGGCGAACCTGGCGGAGTGATGACACAGCTTGTGCCATTCAGATGACTGTCCGTGTTGTCTGAATGTTCCATTTTCACTTGGACAGTTCCTGATGGACTAGGGTTACTGCAAAGACTGTCAGGTGAAGATGGAATATCTTCATAACTCTTGTTTGGTGGAACAACTACCTCAAGAGCAAAGTTCTTTTTGGGTCTTTGATTTATTTTTTTGTGATTTTCTATGTGCTGACTTTGAATAGGTTCACTTTGCTCAGATTCCACAACCCTTGCAGTTTCGCACACTTCACGTACCCTGTAAACCTTGCTTCGATATATATCGTCTGTTAGAGGAGGAGCATAATGTAAGGGTTGTTTTGGATGCTGGTAAGGTTTGGGTTGTTGCTGCATCTGCTGTGCTGGTCGTGGAGGCTGTGCAAGTTGAAGTGGGTATGCATGTGATGCTGGTGAAAATGGCTGTTTATGCAGCTGCAGACCAGGGTATCGCTGTGGTTGAGGCACTTGCAATGGCTGAGCTGCTGTCTGTTGGAATTGTGGAAGCTGTTGTGGTGGAACAGAAGCTACGGGTCCTGGGTCAGATGTTACCCTTACTCGATAGCTGGATGGATATGCAATAGCATTTTGCTGGACGGCCTGAGGAATGGAGGGTGCACTAGGATACTTCTCTAGAACTGATAGCGGAGGAGGTATCACTTTTGAGGGGTCAGCAGGTGGACTATTGATTGGTGGCCCAGCAACATACTTTTGTTCACCTGATGGACTTTGTATGGCATAAACTGGTACATAGTGGACAATTGGTGGTGTCTGGGCTACCTTTGGAGAAGTGACAGGTGGATAAGGCTCACCTCTTTTTGATTCAATTTGGACAGTATCCACATCAGCATGGGTCTTTCGAGATGCATGATTTTGATGCTTGTAATTTTGAATGGATTGAAGAGGGGCCACTGGACTTGAAGATGGTGGGTAAACCGGGCTTGGTTGACTGGCTTGTGGCACTGGATAGGCCGCTGTGGCAAACTTAGGATGAGGAGGATACCCAAATGCCGTGGAATGAGGTGGATAGCTAGCAGCTATTGGACTGGCTTGTGGAGGATAACTTGGTGTCATAGGGCTCAGTTGTGGTTGGTATACTGGGTTCTGTTCATAACCACTGGTTGTCACAAACTGGGCAGGATAACTTGGCTAAAGATAGAAAAACAACTGGTTACTAAAAAATCATAAAATGGAAAGTAAGCAATCAATACAAGTGCAGGGACTGCAGAGCTGGGGGCTGGAGAGATTGGGCCCAAAATAATTTCCTTAAAGTACCCAAAATTTCAAATTTTCTACAACAAAGCTTGCACATTGAGCCCCACCCCTCCCCCCTAATCTCCAATCCAAGCTTTGCTATGCAGCCATTGATGTGCTGAACTTCACACATACATGTTTTGTTTAAAATTCTGTTATCAAACTAGCCATCTAAGGCTTTTCAAATTCAAACTCTTGTCATTAAAGACAGAATAAAAGATCCTTGGAATGTCGGATGAAAGAGAAACGATATGTTCACAAAATTTCTCCAATTAGTTAAAGAAAACTTTTTTTTGCATGCTTTACAACTTTATCATGATATTCCTTATTACAGTGCAATATTATGAACAACCATTTTAGAAAGGTAAACAAGATCCCCTGCACCTGCTAAAAACAACACTTGGGACAGAGCATATGTTATCCACCTGGAGCTTCCTTAATCATCAAATTATCAAAGTGGCACTCTTCAATCTACTGGTAGAATTTTTCAACTTTACTGTCATGGCCCAGCAAAATAAATTGATAAAATTCTGAAAAATAGGAGTTTTTCAAATGACAGTAGCATTTATATTTAACCTGGAGTTAAAGACAATTGAAAAGTAATCATTTATGTGGCTAACAGTCAGGAATTTTAAATGAAAATAAGGTTGGTGTGTCAGCGGAGGACAGTTTTAAAACTCTATTTTGTCAACAAATAAAATGTGAAAGCTTGGACATAAACTTGATGTATGATGTTACATAAAGTCTCATCATATAACCATGCCTACCATAATCTAACTGATTTTCTAAACAGCAGATTTCACACAAAACATGCAGAATTAAATAATTTTTTATGGTTTTTGCCCTTTGCGTGGATACTTGACCTCATAAAGAGCTAATAAGGCCTAAAGTTGAAAAACTCTGATTATTGGCAATGTGAATTTGATAAACTGTTGGTGTGCTCTTTTCGATTTTTTGACAGTATGTCATTAATGAACATGGGGCCATTTTTAGCAAAGTCTCAGAATGTCCACTGCTTTTTAAATAAAAGTTTCTATAAAAAAAACATCTATGTACCCTCTGTGCTGATTATTCGCACAACTTCTTTGTGAAATTGTAGTGGATTTCCCACAATTTGCCCATTAGAGAAGCTAAATATAAGAATTGCAAAAAATTTTTCTTTTTAGAAGATTTGTACTTGAAATATGATAAATGTTTCATAAAAAGTTTGATATTGTAAAAAATCACATTCCTGACCGTTGAGTCCCATAACAAAAGAGGTTATTTGTTTATTATTAAAAAAAGTTGTATATCAACATTTTTACAGAATGTAGGTGTTGTTAATAACATTCTTACTTCTAATAATATTTACTTACAGATATTTTCTTAGAGGCAACTTTTTCCCTTTTACATTAAAAAGTTGATCAAACGAAACACAAAACATCTCTCCATTTTCAAATCTTATTGTCCTCAAAGAATAATATAATAATACTACAATATAATAAAGGAAATATAATAATACTACCAATATTGGCACCCACTGCTTTCAAACTAAATTTCAAAACAATTTCTGGAAATTCATGTTGTTCTTTTCAATACTAGTTTGTATACATTTAACAACTTAATGATTTACGCAAAAATGTTTGTACTTAGAATAAAAGCATGTTCTCCGTTCCTTCATTGCCTAGCCGGCTGAGAACCAATGCGAATGTCTGGGTCAAATAGACAATTCGAGAACAAAGCAGCTAAGGGTTTTAAGACGCAGTTAAGGGTTTTCACTTGCTATAACGCACGGAGAACATGTTTTAGTAAAATTTCCGTATTGAGGGGGGACTGACACTGTTGTTTAATCACGCAAACTAACTCTTGCCCAAACCCAACTTCTACAGTAATATACACGATGAAACTGCATGCATAAATAACTATGCCCCAGTCGGTACGGAAATTATCCCTATTTTTTTTTTAATTTTTTCATTTACTGACATATTGATCAAGTCGTTTTCGTGCTTCCTAGCGCTATGAAAACACACTAGTTTCCCAATCAAAACTTACGTAAAATCCACATTAACAAGCAATACAAAAAAAAACTTCTGTAAAAAAAGGCATTTTAAATTACGTAATGTTAAACAACAAAACTATAAGAAAATAGCACAACCACGTAAACCCAAACTTCGTATTCTAAACATTTCAACACACGAAGTCTTAACTCAAGGTGTGACCTTTTTTATTTATTGTCTCCTTTCGCGGCGTTGCGAAAATATAGCTAATGTAATAATACTCAACTAACCTGTTGATGGTAGCTTTGCACGGCTTGATTTTGTTTTTGATAGCTTGAAGGTGCAGAGGGTGAAGGTAAGGGAGCGTGAGAACTCGACATCGAGCGTTTTGGTGATGTGGGAGTAGATTCCCGCAGTACACCCACACTAGTTATTTCTGGCACTCTAGAATCCTCATCTTCTTCTTCAGCTACAACTTTGTACAGCTTGTGTCGCTGGTACTCGGGTTTTGGACGTGTTTCTAACGGGAAATATTGTACAGTTGGCTGGACTTCCTCTTCGGTGCATTGCTCGACATCATTATATTTCTCCGCCACGTCTTTTGATTGAATTTTTGGTTCAACAATAGCCGCATATTGCGCTGATTGCTTTTCTCTTGCAATACGAGCTTCTTTCTTTTTCTCAAGAAGTTCGTCCTCCGTTAAACCTCGGTCCAAACGCTCAAAGTCAAGCTGTTTTTTACTTTCGTCACGCGAGTCGCTGTTGTGTCTCGACCGTGGTTGTGGTTGAGCCTGGTTCCGAGTGTAATCGTGATGGGCGTAATAATGCACACATGGTTGAGTGATTTCGCTCCCGGGAGAACACAAACTGTCAGTTTGTTTATGGATTGATAACTGCTGCATGTCGTCGTCCTGATCGACATAGCAATTTGCGTAATGGCTCATTTCATGCGGAACAGACGGAGTATTTTTAGAACCTTGTTCGCTTTTCTGATTCTGCCCTTGCTCAGATAAGGGATACAAATAAACCACTTTGTGATAAGGTTGTTGCTGTTTTCGTCTTTTCTTGGTAGGTCTTTCCAATTCTCCATCTTCTTCTCTAACTACTTTCAACGGTTTATTTTCTTTTGTTTTGTGTGTATAAAAGCTTTGCGCGCCATCCATGGTTGATTCAAAAACACGTTGTGATGCTGCAAATTCCTCATTTTCCGAGAATATTCTTTTTCCGGCTCGAGAGTTGCTTCCGTCTTTTCCTATAAACTCAGTGGTTGAAATTTGAGACCGCGAAGCCTTCACTTTCGTTAATGATTCTAGCGAGCCTGTGTAAGGTGATAAAATAACTGTTAGAGAACACACTAGCTTGAAAATGGAATTACCATTTACAAAACCAGCCAAAATTTCTTAACTCAGAAACAAAAAATGCTAAGAAATATAACAACAACCTAATTCCCTTTTTAATCCAGAAAGCTAAAAATTTTGAACTTCTTCAGTTTTGAAGACTACCCGAGAAATGATCACCTCCAGTTTTACCAAGGTAAATAATTTAATATGCATGCTATATTACTATCGGTTCATATCTTTTATTATTAGTTAAGGCGCGAAAAACTTCCCCGAAATATTTTGAAATATTTCAAGTAAAATCTCTACGCTGTTAATAAGTTATTGCTGTATCAGTAGTAAGAATTTCAAATACAAAATGAACACCGTAAAATTTCATTTTTGAACCGTTTAACGCCCTCGAGCGGTATTCGGATATTTGGTTGTCGAATCAGCGAAGAGTAAAAAAACTGGAAACGAGAAAAGTGACAAAACTAGTAAAACTGCTTTGTGATTGTGGTCACAAACCTCTTAAACGAGATAAGAAACAAGTTACTTGAGAAAAAACTTTGTTTATGAAATCCTTAAAAGAACAAGAAACATAAACAAATTTCATTTCAAACAAATTTACAACGTACTGTATATTTAGTGCGGTATCTCAACTAACCTTGATTAGAAAAATCTGTCTCAACTTGAGAACTCCTGTTTAGATTTTCTTCATCAAATAATGCTGCTCTTTTGCGATCGGCTTTTCCTTTGACGAGAAAAGCACGTGGCATATTGGTGAGTGGAGAAACCCAGGACAGGGCAGGTTCAACTTCACTTGTACGCCAATCCTGATAGAAGAGCAGGAGCAAATGCCACCGTTAGCGGGCGCAAACATATATTATACAAGCAATATTCATTTGAACGCGGTGAGAATTCCAATATGACGTCATTTAACGATATGCAAAAATATGAAATCCTTGCTAAGGGGCCAATGAAACTTCCCCGCTCAACAAGTGATACATAAACTGACCAATGACAACGCCAAACGCCGAATGGTTATTTCCTCAGGAAAGCCATTTTGGATTTGGATGTGGTCAGGCAAACTTTGCTGAGTCGGTGAAGTTTTGTATTAATTAGAGAAGAGCATTAACAAAAACTAATTTAACTTAGTGACACGGATAAACGAAAGTAGCGCTGTATCAATATTTATTTACTGGTCGTCCCCCCTGTCAGCAGCCAATTTCGGTCGGAAGTACTTGATCGAACTTTTCATCAAGCGTGTTAATTCCTGCTTATCAACCTCACGAAAACCATGAAGAAAAAAGGACAAAGTATTTTCGCTTCTGTTCAGTAAAACAAGGTTTTTAAAGTCAAAAACCACAAGAACTTTTTTTTCCAAATTTCGAGCTATTTAAAAACCAGCTGTCGAGGATTTCAAACTCTAATAACCATGGAATTAAACTGTAGTTTAATCTCCGATTCTCGTCACCCCACGTGCTCCAATTGTTAACTAAATGACCTTTTTGTACCTGATTAACAATTTGACGTCAATAAGTCAGAAATTCGTTGCTCATATCGCGGAAGGGACCCAAAATAGAACTTCGTAATGCTATCAATACGGCTGCAAGAGAGTCAGAAATAAATATATATATAGAAAGACAATTTGATATCGGGACAATTCGAAAAGCAAAAGGCAGGGATTTTGACACGGCACAGATAGAAGAATGGTTATTGTTGTTATTTGTAAAAGAAGAAACTACCTTAATTAGCATAAACGGTTTCACCTAAAGCACTTTTCTACAAACATTAAGTATTATCAGTATTTCTTTTCTATTATGAATTTCAATGAGACGTGTCTCTTGAAATTGCGGTGAATCAAAGAACTGACCAACTTCTGCGGAATTTGGTAGGTCAAGTTCTGGGTCAATTGTATTTTAAGATAAAAAGAAAGATCAAGGGAATCTCGTTTTTTTTTAATTCACAAGATAGCATGTCAAACATTCTGGAGAAGCAAAGTTCGTGTAATTAAATTAGTGTGTTTCTTTGGTGATTGTATCATGCCATAAAGATTTGTTGGTGTGTCATGGAAACCGACTTAATTCCACCTACATTGACTAACGATTTGCGCGAATTGACGAAAACATTCTTTTGTTTATAGTTTGCAATGACACTAAGAAAAAACAAGCCATTTTTATGTAAAACTTTAATGTGCTCACAAAAGAATTCCACAATTGTCTTTTTATAAGAACTTTTGGATTTGAAAACTTCCGAGACCTGTTGATTTATCCAACTTCAATAGAACAAAAGAGAAGTCTTTTCCGCTTCAGTGTTCAAAAGTTCCTGTCTAATGAAGATTCAAATTCCCACACAGCAAGTAAAAAGACTAAATGTAAAACTTAACCAGAGCTACCCCAAACTTTTCCTTTAAAATTTTGTTGAGGTCATTTCGTGGGATTTGAAATGTCATGACAGATTGACGCCAAAAAGTTAACTAACGCTGAACGCCATACATCATAAGTTATGCAATAATATATTTGCTGCAAATTATCCATAAACCATGTTTGTTTGTCCATAAAAAAACAATAAAAAAAATTCAAAGTTAGCGTCCCTAGGACAATGCAATTATAGAAAAGAACGAAAAGTATTTTTATTGTTGTTTCTTGGTAAATACTAAAATAGTGTTTCTGAAGACGTTTTTTTTTCAGTTTCAGGTACATTCGAAGCAGATATAGATAAATGATAAAAAGGACCATTTTATACGTTTGCCTAACCAAAAACACAGATTAAAAACGGATTGTTTCGCGCCTGATGTTGTTAACATAGCTTTTATGAATATCTAAATCGAGTATGAATCTTTCAAAAGAAATATCAGTAATCTTTCAAAAGAAATATCAGTACCAAGTCAAGTTGCAGAACAAAGACAGTAAAGCAATAGTTTCTCCAGTATAATAACTTAATTTTTGGTGAAAAGCAACTTATTAGTAAATTAGCACCTCGCTGAAGCAATTTTGTGTAAAACAAATAAATTCAAACCTGGGATGAAGTATTGACCTTGTAAATACGCGAAATGTTGCACACTGATTGTACACCTTTGTCATGCTAAAAAGCAGTGCATTAACTTGCCAAGAAAGTTGACACGACGCTGCAAAAACAGCGATAAATACGACGGAACAGCCGTGAAAAGTGATAGTTTATGGTATATAGGGGAGATCTCTCAAACTTTTGTCAAGAAGTACTTATAGTTTCAGAAAGCGTGGTTGAAAACTTTAGTTTGTCAAAAACAAAAAAGCATAAAAATTGGTTTGTTTTCAAGAACATAAACAAAAGAAAAACAAAGACGCAAGAAAGACTTTTCGATGTGTGTCACCCGTCTAACAGATCAATTGTTCCTATTATAAAGCGAGTTTCTACTTTTTCTTCGGTTCAGTGGTCGGAAGTCAAAAACACACTATATAATTACCATGTTGCATTGCACGATTGCCTGTAGAAGGTCTCGCTGGCCTGTTCAAAAAACAGGAACTATAGTTTAGGTGTTTTTAAGGAGAGAAGCGATGAAAAACAGTACAAAAACAGTAAAAACACAGCAAAATGTGGCTTGTTTTTTACGCTCGTTTCGCTAGTTTGATAATGGTAGATTAATCAGGGCTTTGAAGTTCACCGATCCGTACTATTTCTAGGAGTTGTTTTTGTAAAGTTTGAATTAATGACTTATGAAAAAACTGGTTTTGCTGCCAAAACTAGAAATGTTAGACCGCTCTCGTTGCCGTTTCGATCCGTCATGTTACCCAAACGAGAAGGCAAAAGGGTTACACGTGGAACCAATAGTCTAAACCAAAGATGATTTTATGCCCTATAGAAGCTAAATGCCGATGTTGATTGAAAACGTACGGCTTTATTGTGTTTGCTTGAGA
This sequence comes from Zoanthus sociatus, assembly GCA_025331085.2. NCBI lineage: Eukaryota > Metazoa > Cnidaria > Anthozoa > Zoantharia > Zoanthidae > Zoanthus > Zoanthus sociatus. The sequence goes on along the minus strand of JAOBAY020001449.1, from coordinate 4,928 downwards.
GAATCTTGTTTACGTGCGTAAATGACATTCCGCTTGCAACACAAGAGAATCTCGATTGTGCTTGTGCAGCAAAGCAGTCAAGGGTGATGGAGCCCACTAGACAGATTTTCTTGACACATCCAAGGTCACCATTTACATTTTAAGAACAGTTGAAACCACAATCCTTGCCTCTTATCTTTATGTTTGTTGCTGATGTTTTGATTTCATCCAAAAACTGAAAAAGCAGTTTCGAACCCAATGACATTGTATGATATGTTACTTTCTGGTAAAAATGTTTTTAAATACCATTATGCTGGTCATGTCAAGGCGTTTCAATGCTCTTTTATCATCATATATGCATTGTTTAACACTGTATCTCTAAGCTTTAGAGCGGAACTGAAAATCTACACCAATTTTAAAAGTATGCGAAAGTAAATGTTAGATTATTTCGACATATAAAAGCTTTTTTTCACGGCTCTGAAAAAAATTGTCTCTGCGATAAAATAACAGCATATTCATTAGGACTTAGGTTAATTACTTAAGAAGTCAAATCTTTATGAATTCAAGTTGCGCAAAAAGTAATAAACGGGACAACGCCAATTTAAATGTAAGATTTGAAATGGTAGATTAACTTTAAAGATACACTTGACTAAAACTAACAGAACTTTCTGTTTTAACAAACTACGGTTAAGTCATTCTCAAGGTTTCAACAGAGGTTCTAAATTCGAGTAAAGCCAATAAAACAGTAGAAACTTCATTAACGTTTTGGGGGAAAAAACGTAACTACATTCCTGTGGTTGATATAACGCTATATTCCATGCCGTTCCGTGCTAAACAAAGGTATCTGAATACATAATTTCTTCATTTAAATTATAATAAGCACTGTTTTCCGTAATATTGGGGTTGATTTTTGATTGCTCAAGTATGAAACAGGCTCTTTTACTGTTGATCGTTGGGGTGAAAATTAACATCTAACACAATATGTTTCTATAGATAAAATAACAACTTCAAAACTATGCTTTGAATCAGTGAAACAACTTTAGGAACGTGTCGGCGATTTTCAACTAAAGACAGCGTGTAACCTTGAAGCGTAACCGTGCAGAAGGAAGTTGAATAACTTAGGCTATATTCATTTATACATCTTTCGAGTTTAAGCGGTTACAAATTGAAGTATGAATTCAAACATTAATAGACCTTTAACTCATTTATATACTTGGAAGATCTAGAATTTACGAGCACGTCGAAAACTGAAGTGTAACGCGTTTAGCAGGTATAAATTCCTTCGGAAATGTTGAAACCGAAGTTAATTAAAAGCTACTTATGCTTAAGGAACACTTCAACTGAAGTTTCTACTCAGTCCAGATGTCTGAGTGAGAGATTCCGGAATTTTAAGAGGTATAAAGATCTTCAGCACATTTAAGTTGCCTTCAGTGTTTACTTATGCATTTCATCTTTTCCTTCATTAAAAACCCACGAAAACTGCCTCAATAACAATGCTTTACAAACCAACCGATGTTTAGAAAATAAATTCATGTCACCTGTTCAGTATCTTCAATTATGTTTATACTTTGGAACAAAAAAGACATCATTTATCATAGGTTATTAAAACGAACATTGATCGTTTTTTTTTCACATTTGATGAGAAAACGACGAAGTTGAGAGATAAGAGTGTTGAAAGTAGCTTTGTAATCTGAATAAAAAATGAGATGATTATGATGAACTTCATGGCCGTGGGTGTAGATTTTGCAGTCTCATCAGTTGATACAATTCAAACTCAGCTGGACCTGTGCTGCAATTTTTATTATTTTGGGAGTAACTAAAGAATACCCCGCAACTCCTATTGTTCTTCATATTTCTTTTTAAAGAAAGACGAATTAGCACGAATAAATTGCCGACAGTTGCGGTTATTTCTATTACGATCAGTAAAATTACGAGCAAATTCAGAGTGAATATAAAGGCCTTTGTATAGACAAAATTTTAATCTGGAAACAGGTATGGTTTTAATAACTGAGTAAAACACTTTTGTCTTTTGGAGCAAAACAGGCAATCTCACGTGGCATCAAGTACCGAGTCAATTTTTATGTGTTGATTATATGGCTGTTGTTTATCGCTTTGTACTTGAGTTAGACATCTTACATAATGCATCGATAGATCTGGGGAATGATATTAATTTTCTATGAAGCGTTCGTGGTAATTTCCAGTTCAAAGCGAGTAATATCAAATATAACTAAGTTGGTTACGGCCGGTACAACGGAGAACAGATACTGCACCCTTGTGTTTCTCCATTAAAAGGAACAGCGCGTTAAAACGCAATCTTTCCTCCATTAGGAAACGTTTAGAAAAATAGCGGATTTACCAAAAGTCATGCATGATTTGGCACTGCTTGACGCCTGCTCCACCCCACGATCGCCACCCTTGGGCTACACACCAATTGAAACACGCGTTTCTACCTTTGAACAGAGATTATACTTTCCGTTTGAGCATCCGTTCGGTCAAGTTGATATTTCCTTAAGGCTTGTTCTTTTCAGAGAATCTAAACAACTTGAAGCGCCGATTTTTTATCTTAGCACGAGACCGATTAGCCGATAACCAATATTACTCAGAGAGAGCTTGCGTCCTTAATTGTTAAACTGAAAACTAAATCACCTGGTAAAATCATTCATGTACTTCAACTGAGCTCACGAGTCAGTAAAACGTGAACTAAAGAGGGCAAATCACGGAAACTCAACCACTAAAGTTGCAACTAGAGTAGTGGGGTTGTATTCTAGACACTGTAAATAAACGGTTGTAGAAAAATCTGGAGGGCCAAAACAACAACCAAGTAAAGAGGTTGAGACTTGCAGGGTGTTGTTTCTTTTTTGTGACAAACAAAATCTTTTGTTCTCAAAAACTCCATGTTTTGAGCATATTAAGACATGCTGGAGGACTTGAAATCATAAACTAATTAAGCAAGTGGTATATTCTTGTCGCGGCTTTTATTTGTTTCATTTGATAAAAGAGTAGAACTGACCGATAGGGCTGATCAGTTTTTATATTGACTTGCTGTCACAGTTGGAAAACCCTTTTCACTACAGTTCAACCGGTGCTAAATTGTTGAAAATGAAGTTTTTTCTGGTAAGTTTTCCTGACAGCTGGTTGCAAGATCGGCTCGTTGGAAAAGCGAAAGCCATATAACTGCAAAATGAAATCATCCGAAAACGAAAACAAGTAAAAATTTATTTTTTTTTACCTTACATACAGAGTGAAGAGTATTAATTTGCATAATAACAATATTTAAGTACAGTAAACTGATTTTAAACATATAAAAACACACAGTCACTGTTTTTGGAGATGCGTCTCAGCTACCATGTTTTGCGTACTAACATTTTCTTTTATTCATTGTTAGACTACTGCCTAAACTTGCTAAAACCCATTCATTTAAACATCTATATTCCACCTATCAACTTATCAACCACATGCGCATATGCACGCGATTTTCCATCTATTCATCAATATAACTATCCACATTGCGATGTCCGTCCATCCATCCATCCACACATGTCCGTCCATCTACATGGCCTTAGCTAGGATTTTTTGGGTGGGGGGCCAAGTCCTCTGAAATCTTAAGCCATGTAATTAATCTCTAGTATATCCCTGGCATGTACATATATACCCATTATAAGAAAGAGTCGAGGCAGCCGCTTGCGATAAGCTTGCCTCCACAGGATCGCGATGACATATGTGGCCTGCTACAGATCTCGGTTTGGGGTTGAGGGTTTAGGGTTGTAGGTTTAAAGGGTTCAGGGTTCAGGCTTTAAGGGATTCTACATGCGGGGTGTTTAGGATTTTGGGTCTTAGGGTTGTTTAGGATTTTAGGTCTTAGGGTTAATTAGGTGGGCACCTAACCAGTTCGAGCTTGTATCGGGCTTCAGGTACGAGGGGCTTGATGCTAGGTTAGGGCGTAGGTCTATGACCAGTTCGACATTGTCTCGGGCTTCGGGTATAGTATTCGATACAGGGCTTCATTATTTTAGCTAGATAGATTTTGGTTTAGGGTTAGGGGTGCAGGGGTTCGAACCGGCGGTGGCAGGAGTTCGTTTTTCTAGGATTTCTGAGATGAGGTGGATTATTAATAAGGGGTTAGCATAGGGTTTTTTAGGGGTCGATGCAGTGGCTCGAGGGCTCGAGGGCTCGTGGCTTGGATGTTTTGCTCTGCGGAGGATTACACAGAAGCTATCTGGCGGTACTTGTTGATCGAAGTCCTAACTCCTAATCCCTCGCGATCGCTACATTCTCTATCTGCCAGGAGTAGGCCTAGGGCTCTCGGTGGGGGGAGGGGGGGGTGCCCCAATAGTTTGGGGGAGTGCCCCAATCATGCATCCAATGGTGCAAGAAGCCACGGCTTCAGACATGACCCAGATGTCGAGAACGTGAGGACTTGATCGCGGTCCACATTCATCCTCGTCCCGATCAGCAGACAGTGGGTCGCTCCTTCGCAATCGGGGGGCATTGGCGACTGTGACACCGATTGCTTGTGCGTCGTGAGAAACCGACGGAGTGTCTGGCGTGTCAGCCCAGAGCCGCTTTGTGTAATGTCGCCTTCAGCTGGCCAAGCGGTTCACCGTATGCTGTACGGAGCATACCGAAAAAACTCTCTAGTGGGCTTTAGGGTTTAAGGGTTTAGGGGAGTTTAGGGTTTAGGGATTATAGGTCGAAGCTATCTACTTTACCACGAGGCCTCTAAGACGCCCCTATATCGCTAAAGGTTCAATGCGGTGACCTCGAATCGTTAGCACCTAAACCCTAGGCAACTCAAGTCCTAGAACACAGCCCTAGCTAATCCCCGAATCTAATTAGGGTTCGGGTTTAGGGTTTAGGGTTTGGGGTTTCGGGGATAAGCGCTGACCACTTCCCTCGTAAACAATTTAGCTTAGCTGAGCGTTTTAAAGAAAGCGTTTATTTACTTTGCA
>JAOBAY020001448.1:0-25954 GCA_025331085.2 Zoanthus sociatus | reverse complement strand
GATTCCGAGTTCAGATTTCTGTACTCATGAAAGTGAGATTCACTGCTCGTGTGACCAGAGGTTCACCCTTCTCTCTCTCTCTCTCTCTCCAACCCCTCTCGAACCTCTGGTACCCAGGGTATAGTTCCTGTTTTACTTATGCTAATTACCTAAAATATTATTTTAAACTGTTAAGGGGGCTCCATGTACTAACCAAAGTAGCCTATGCCCTAACAACAGAATGGCAAGCAAATATGCAATTCTTGAACCACATCTAGCATACTCCCCATTTCATTTACTTCAATATTATTGATAATTAATTCTTTTAGCAAAAAAAAAACGTTAAGGTTCTTCATAAATTAATATTTTATGGTGGTTATGGTTGCCATAGAAACAGCGAAATAGCAAATATTAATCCAATATTCGAAAGTTGTTACTGCTTTGGGGGTATAAGGAATGTATATATATTTAAAACAAAAATTAAGGCAATGAGAAACAAGGCTGTTTCCAGAGCAACCAGCTACAGCCATGGTTGTAAACTTGCCATTAGTCAAAAGACAAGAGCTTTGTTTGCAAAATATGGTCTTTTATTCACAATTTGCCCATTCTAACAGTTTTTAGAAGCTTTTTGAAAAAAATGAGTTTGTGTCCACGGAAGCAAATGACGTTACCACATATTTTGTTACAATATTTGATGGGATATTGGACAAAATCTCTCCAAATTTGAACTCAAAATGTTGATTGTTCAAAAGTTATATATAAAAGTAAATGTGTGGGAATTTCAACAAAATACATCCAATTTTGGTTCCATCCCGATCCACAAGTACCCCATATAATTGTCAGGCGTTAGCCTAAATCTGAGATTTCAAAATTTCATAACTTTGGTTTCCTTTGGTCAATTTTGTTCATTCACACGCCATTTTTTTCACAAATTGAGATCTATTCAATAAACATACTCTTTTACCCCTCCAAGCATTTTCAAATTTCACCCTGACCTTTCTACTGCTAGACGTTTAAACAGACAAGAAAGGCTAAGATCGTCGGCTTCCCCGATATAACCAAGCCCGTGAAAAGAAGGATTTAGCGATCAAATTTGCAGAGATGAAGAAGAAGAAAGCTCTTATAATATAGCACGGGATTCTGTTATAGCCAGTGGTATGCTCTTTTAGAAAGGAAGATGACAATGAAGCTAACATATAAGCCGTGCTCTGAAGCCCGGCTAAACACGTTTCTCTTAATTTCTGAGAAAGATTTTGATTTTGCTACAGTGAAAATGAAGTGTGTCATGCACAACCCTCGACTTGGGTGAGGCTGTTTCCCACGACTTTCAAGTAGTAAAAAGATGGATGTGTTTGAATCCTAATCTTGATTCGAGTTGTGAGGAGATAGGTATGGCCGCTAACTGACAGTTCCCATAATCCATATATGGTTTTAAACGTTGTTGCACACGTATGTGTTTTTTGAATGTCGTTGCATGAACTTGCTTTTTTCATTCGGATATATTTGTACAAGCTGTTTAATGTTGTTTTGAATAAACCTTGAACATTATGCAGATAACGATCGAGTATTGATTAACAAATGAGTTTTTCCGATTTCACTCTATTTCTATTAATATGTATTATCAAGTTTGATTAAATTGATATTAAATGTTTACCTTATTAGTAGAAATCAGCAAAGACCATTCTACCGATTGCTGGACGGACACTCTGAAATTATTTTATGCGTATACATATATATATCCGACTGCTAAAGTTAGAATAATCTTTTTTATTCGCAAAAACCCTGAATACGTTGCTTCAAGTATTGCCATTTTCATAATGATGGAGTAACTTAATGTTCCAAGTTTTTGTGAGCTTTCTATAAAGATATGTACACATTCAGTAGCGTAGCCAGGATCTCAACATTTTGCAGCCCTATATGCATTGGCAGGTCGATATTGCATGCACAAGCCGCCGGGGGAAATTTTCTCGCGCGTGCTAAGCGTACTGATGACGTGAATGCCCTGGGAATTGGGACGATGTTATTAGCTCGTCTTCTCTCCATTTGTAACATCGAGAGCGGGATTTTAGGGGAAATTCTATCATCCACAACAAGTGTTAACAACGCAGCATTCGTTGCAAAATGCTACTCATTACAAAAAAAATTAAAAATCTGCATCTTTTTTTTCTTTTATTCAATATAATTAAAGTAATTTTTCAATACTATTTTCTCTTTCAAGGTCATTTAAAGGCTAGGGCCTGTACGCTGACATTATCTACAACCATTTTTACATCGTCTGTACAGCTTTGGCATATAAATTTTAATGTTTAAGGTTATGGTACACTTTGAAATGCAAAAAATTATCAAATTTTATTTTTTCATAGAAAACACTTGTCCTTAAAAGCAGCTTTCAAAGTAAGAAAAAAATCAAATGCTAATTTACTTCTTGAGATATTTCAAGTGAAACTGTTAATGGAAGTAAACAAACAAGTTGGCGGTGTTATTTCAAATGCGTTTTCCTGGAAACAAATTTTAGCACTACGTGCGGCTATATAATAAGTTACAACTCAGTTTTTTACCTATTGCCACAAAATTTGGCACAATGATAATTTATATCATGAACTCGTCTCCAAAACGATGTCAGGAAATTTGAAACTGATTCAATTTAGTTTCAATTCTAAGCATTTATATCTTCGAAGCGTAAAAATTTGTTGAATCAGGTCTAAAAATTTAATGTCGCATGCTATCAAAAATACCTGACACCGTTTTGGAATTTAAGTTAAATCAATTTTTTAACAACAAAAATCATACCAGAAATTAAAATGTCGGTTAGTTGGAGCTCCGTAAAGAAAATTTTTTCCGTCTAAATTAACGTGGTCTTCCTCCTCTTACAAAAATAATTTCGAAAAAGCAATTCATACCATAGTTTTGAGAATTTCATTACTTTTCCAATGGTGCAAAGTTGAAGGGTGTGTGACATAAAACAAAGAAGATATACTGAAAACACTGCTACGGTGTACCCTAACTTTTTATACTTTATACAAAGTCTCTTATTTTAATTATCCGTACTTGTTTAGCTATTTCAAAGGCTGTGGTGGTTGAAACCCACTGCTCGTGTTATGATGGTATGGATAATATCCGGGATAGTAGTATCTGTTCGAGCACGTAACATACGGGGGATAAAACGCCGAGGGGCTTGGGAACGAGACGCTATCTTGATGCTCAATGCACGAGCATTGAACTGGGCTCGAATGGCCCATTTTTCTTGTTTCACTTGGCTCGTCTTTACACCGTTTTCTTAAATTGGCACGTCGATTAGAGAACCAAATCTGCAATAGAGATTCAAATATCTTTTAGATAGAAATTTTAATTTTAATTTTTTTAAACCTGATATATTAATGTCGAAAATGTACCTAAATATTCAATCAAACCAATACAGAAACAATTAATTCAAATTGAATTTAGAAAGTAAACCAGCAAAAAACTTTTATGTTGTGAAAAATTTAAGTTGTTTTTCAAAAAACCTTTAAAATAGCACAGATAAAACAGTGGAAATTTTTATTCTGAGCATTTAAAGCTTTTCTTTTAAATAAATTTTAAAAACGCGAGTTAATTTTATAAACGTACAGAAATACTAAATGATTGGCTACATGAAAATTAACTCGTCAGTGAACCAATAGTAAAAAGGTGCTTTCTTTTTTTTTGCGCTCCAATTAAAATTGTTTTACTGTCAAATTTTAACTTTAAAAATTAAAATTTCCATGTAGTACGCCAGCCATTCATTTAGTATTCCTCTTTATCAATTTTGTGGCTTGGATATAGATCTTTACAGATCCTACTTCTCACGGTATCTTGTACACGCTCTTTCTGCAGTATCTCCTATATCTTACATATATAGTTGATACTTTAACAATTAATAGAAAAACGTTTCTCGCTCAAAACTTAAACCCACCTGTATCGAGGATTCTGGGAGACCTAATGAATCGGACAGCTCTTTTCGTTTCTTCTCTGTAATGTAAGGACTTCGTAGAAATTCTGTTTTGAGTAAGCGAAGTTGATGAACGGTAAATTTTCTTCTGCGTCTTCCCTTTGGAAGGGCTCCAACAAACAACATTTGTCCATCAAAATCTGAATAGAGGAGTGATGACGTTTGCCGGCTCTGTCCTGTTGAAACATTTTGAAAACATTCAGTTACTATAAAGTCTAAGTGATGTGAATTATTTAGTCGGTAATATACAATAAATCTAACTACGCTACTAAGCTAGCTAAATTCTTTAAGAGCTGCAAGTGGCCAATGGGTCTGGCAATTCTCCGCCTATTTCTGTACTGTTAAGCAAATAATAGTGATGATAATGATGATGATGGTGATGGTGATAATGATGATGATGATGATGATGATGATGATGGTGATGGTGATGGTGATGATGGTGATGATGATATGATGATGATGATGATGATGAATGAGGATGAATAAAATAACGAATCGAAGACCACGATAACAATAAATGATGGATGTTCTCGGTTGTTAAATGCGGCGATTTTAATCACTTAATATCTTACAGGAGCATTTTAAACCATCACTAATTTGCAGTTTACTATCAAGCATGCATAAGTTTTAATCTCTGAATTAAATTGACTCCAATCTTTAATCTTTTTTTTACCTTCATGTTCAAATTGCTGCTCAATGTCTTCTATCTTATCGTATTCTGTCTCATCTTCCTTTTCTGTCTTGTCTGCACAAGCATTATCCGTGTCATCGCAATGCGGCCGATTTCCACTTATGTCGCTTGATGTTACAGTAGAGACTTTAGATGGGCTCTGCGAGCGCTCTTCTTTTTTCACTGAGTCTGAGTGGGCAGTTGATATGGTTTGTGAGCTTGTTCCACACACGACCGGAGGTTGCATGAAGAATTCCTGAAGATCTTTTGGAATGTTACGAAACGGGCTTTCGTTGCTGTGAAAGAAGGTAGAGTAACAGTCAATAAAGTTCCTTTGTCTAAGATTCTTTAACATTATTTAGCTGCTCAGATAAAATAGATAATTCTATATATATTGCTGACAGCTTTTCCCAGATTTTCTGTAGTATAGTCATTGTCTGATCGCATCACAAATTTAATCAAATTTAGGGACCTATATATTCCATTCTGTTCAATCCTATGAGTGCGATCTATTCTATTTTATTCCATTCTAGGCCATTGTCTATTATTATATTCTGCTCAATTATTCCTGTATTATTCTACTCTACTCTACTCTACTCTTCTGTTCAGCTGGAGCGTTCTGTTCTGTCAGTTGTTAGTTCTATTCTATTCTTGGTTTTCCTACGTATAATATAGTTACCGCGAATATTCTTCGCGTCGTGCTTTGTTCTTTTTATTATAAATTGCTTTTGAATCATACCATGAAGCCGAAGGATACTTTCTTTTGTCCACGTCATCACTCGTAGGAAAGTGGCTTCTTTTTCCGTTAGTTTTGATTTCCGGGTCAATAGATCCTGTGCGATAAAACTTTGTCAAAAGTTTGCTGATACATCCATGCGTCACCCGTAATCGCTGGCTAATGTCTCCGGGGCGGACACCCATCTGTGCTAGTTTAACTATCTCCATTCGGACTTCACGGGGAAGTGGCTTACCCATTTGATAAACACCACCGAGCTGGTTGACTCGCCCTGAACCTGATCAATGAGAATTTGATATATACTATAAAAACTGGATAACACTGCAAGGCCAAGTTTGATTATTACAAAATAAGTAATAAAGAGTAATAAACAAACTATATCTCTTTTAATGTAAGATAAAAAATAAAAATCACTCAGCTTTCTTATGAAAAGAATAAAGAAAGATTTAGACAGCGAAATAACCAGTGTAAGAAAAGAAAGTGTGAACATTTTTTCCTTTTATATCTAATTCAAAGTTTCATTGACCAGTCACTCACGGATTGCCAGCAGTTTAAAAAGATTATTTTCCGGGTATTACATTCATAGTAATGACATCTTGGGCCGGGTTTTTATAGAACACTGGCAATAATAATGTTTGACTTCATACTGAACCGATTGTAGCGTAGCCTTTTTCAGCTGAATCACCTGACGAACAAGCAAACGTGATTTTGAGATAGTTGCATGAACAATATCTTACACTGTTTCCTTTCAGATAAATTGTTTTCTATGGAAATGATAAAACAAAAACAGATATAACTTTTTCGAATTTTTCTGCAAGCTGAAAGTTTGACATCAAACTAAAAAAAAGTCTTTTGGTATAAAAAAATTATATTCTAAAGTTTATAAGCTTTTTCGCCTTAAGCAAAAAGAAACAGAAGATTTGTATAGCATTTGCTTTCTGGCTCGAGAAAAAATTAGTTATTTGCGTAAATTCTAGTCAAAGTTTACGGTCCATGAGGAAGTCTTCAAAAACAATAAATTAGAACAATTTATATTGAATTTTGTTTTTTTGCACTCATTTGAGCTTCCAGCCAAAGCTTAAAGTTTCAAGTTTTGCTGTAAAACACAATGAACAACAAAAACGGATTGACGTAAGAGCTCGATAATGGCAGTACAAAAGAAACAGAATAGTAACACTGACACTAAGTAATAACGTGAACAAAACGTTTGTTCAAGCTGCGGGTTCTTGTGGCATATTGTGCATGCACGCAGTCTTTACTTGTCTTTTATTTGCAGCTTTTTATGTCCCATCTGACTACAGTTTTAGTTTCTTTAAACTCATGATCAAGTGGATCTAATTGATTTCACATTCAGTTAATTGTTCATGGATAAAGATCTTTATAAAAGTATCTCTCTTGGTTTAACGTTTTGCCTGTTTTTTTTTTCTTTTAAAAGAAAATAAGTTTTTGATTCATTGTTCAGTGTCCTGCAGTGAGGCTCCAATACTCTGCAAAGCGTGCTTGTTTTGCAGACATAACCTTTCTGTTATTATAAAGTTTAAGAAATTTATCTTTTAAGGTCGCATAATTAGATTGAAAATTAATGAGAGTTCTAAAGCTGACAGTTGAAGCATTCTAAAATCGTTGTAGATTTTAAATATCGAAGAAAAGTACAAACGAATTAAAAATTGTGATAACCATTGCATGAAGGGAAAGTTTGGAGTGATCAGAGGTTGCAATCTACGGTCATAAAATATTTTTAAATCTTCCTTAAATGTCCTCAAACGTGCACAAACGTTTAACAGAAATAAGTGGTTTAATCAAATTAACATTAGAGAAATTTGAGAAAAGCACAAGAATTAATATTTAAAAAGCACAAGAATCGAACATGAAAATTTCTTACCTGGTATGGCGTTTAGATTCATAGCTCTTCTTCGTATCCTCTTTACTTGTTGGAAAAAATAATGTGTCCTAAGATGCCTAAACGTTCCTTATAAATGTAATGTATCGCACTCTCGCGTCACCTGACTTCATACTTTAAGTGAAAGTGGACCGCCTACTTTAAAACCGTTAGTTACCTAAGCTAGAACTGTTGCCTAGGTGAATAGTTTTTAATTGTAGGTGCGTAGCTTTAAAACGTTTCTGACTAGCGGCATTTATTGCATTCAATTTTCCGTCAGCAGTTCTCGTCACGGTCGCACTGCAAACGGGATGAAAAAAGATAAAAATTTATGTTCTGTTAATGTTGTCCTAAAGACAAAACGAGCTAGGCCTCTTCCACTTTGATAAACACAAATAAAGAATGGAAAACCATCAGTATCACAAAATGATTTATACTTCCTTTCAACCCAAACAATAAACTAAACTTGAGAAATTAATTGCAGAAAATGTTTATTAAAAGTGTTCTTTGCTGCAAAAAATAAATGGATTAGAACAGAACCAACTTAAAATAAATTTCCAAATATTTTCACTTTGAAATAAGTTGAATTCAAATGTTCATAGAATATAAATGTTTTGACAGTTTTTGGTTTTTTATTTTTTTTGTCACTTATTGCAAGTTTAATTGGTTTTCTCACCTATAATTTTAAGCTATTCTTTGCAGTAATGCAAATGTTGCATTTAAAATATTGGGATAATGAGAGGAGGGAGAACTTCGGAACTGACCTATACATAACCTATAGTTACCGTTTATGAATTCTTATTTGAAACTTGACACATATCTACTATTTCTTCGGCTTTAGAAAAGCCGTTGTTTTAAAAGAGGCGGGCTAATGAGTATCCTTTGACAATTGCTGAAGACATTGTGCAAAATTCCCCTTAAACCAAGGATACGTTTTCTAACTCTATTCATTTTTGAATAAAGAGACTGAAATTAAGGAGGGGGAGGGGGGACTTCATCAGCCTCTGATTAAATGAAAAAAAAACTTCATAATTTCATATTTTCTTTAAAGTTAAAGTTATAACTAAACGTTTAACAGAGATACTGCTGAAATAAGACAAGTTACTTTGAAAAATATGGAACTTTGGTTTTTAATGTGGTTTACTTAGTTCGAGAACAAATGTTTATATTCTATTTGTTTTAACACCGATGTGGCTGAAACTCACACGCACGTGTGGTTTGTGATATTAGCCAATAAATTAATGGTAGATTGCTTAGCAGCGCGGAAAGTCAAGACAAAGTATTTTCCTTTGCTTTCATTGTGACTCTTCTCATTCTCAATTGATTTCATTATCATTCACCCTTCGGCTCAGTGAGACACTACTAGCTCTTTTTAAATAGATTGGTCATTGACTTTCTGGAGAAGAGAGTGTCATCATGTTTAGATGTACCAACATCTGACCATATGCAAACAGAGAAACACATGCTAGCTAAATTGCTATTCATTGGTGTATAAGAGCTACTTGAATTCAAAAAATAAAGCTGAAATTAAAAAAAAAGAAAAAAATTAAGCAGATTTTGCACTTGTAAAGAATGAAATTTACTTTCTTCTAAGACATTACTCCATGCAAAATTACCATGCATATATAATTTGAGCTATTGTTTTTTAAATGTATTGTTGCCTTTCTTAAGCAAAAAGCATCAAATTTAGCTTTTTGAAATTAGTCAGGAGCTGGTGGTTTATTTTATGTATCAAGACATGTGCTTCTGAATAGTTAAAGGTTAGGTTTTGTAATACTGGTTTCCAATTCTATGGAATCTAAAAATGCGAACTAATTCGACAATTTTTTTTAAAAACAGTTTCAAAACTAAAACAATGCAATATCATTAAAAAGCTGTGTTGGTGTTTTAATAAAATAATTACGATTGTGGTGGAAAAATGTTTCACACAGTTTTCTACATGTAAAACTCAAAGACATTTTTTTACAATTGTTTTGAAAAATCCCAAAAACTTTCATTTTAACTTAGTAAAAAATAAAAAAATTGTAGCTGAACCGGCTGAAAGTGAAAATTGTTAAAATCAAGTTTGTACTGCGCCCGAGGTGTAAGGAACGACAAGATGAATGCAGTTTTCTGTTAGAAAGCAAATTAAGCAATTGTAAAAAAGAAAGGCTAGAAACCCATTGCTGACCCTTCGAAATTGGATCAACCGCGATCATAACCGCAACTTAAAATGAAGTCGCACCATGAGGTATTTTAAAAAAGCATATGTCCGTGCGACATCGCTTGTTACAATAGTCTTGTTACAGTAAACATTACAAAGCATGAATTTTGTGGATCACAGTTTTTGGGAACTGAATACTATTAAAATCATTATTTTTAGTACAAAGAAGATAGTTGACCAATGAAAGATCGGCTGCACATTTGATGTACCGAATCTAATATAATATAATGTCCATAATCAATGTAAATTGTTCTATTTTTTTCATTCCCTTAATGTCATTAGCGCTAGATTCGATTATAAAATGCTCGATATTTCTATCCAGCCAACCCGTTTTATCTATATAAACTGTTCCACATGAATAAATAAACAAAGACTGTCCTTTTTCTAGTTTTAATATACAGAAAACAAACAAATATAAAAATTTGTGTTTGAAATTTAATGTGAGTTAGCGTAATTTAAACGTAAAGTAATTCGATACAGAGTTCAAGTAGTCGCAACACAGGAGGTCTTAATTACGAACCGTCTGAGAGCATCAATATTATTTCTGTGTCAGTTGACGCAAAAACGACACTTTTTTACAATATTGTGTGAGATTAAATACATTAAAAACTCGCGGTTAAATAGGCTCCAAAAATTGCTTTAAAAGAACCAACCGATCTAATTGAGTATTTTAAAAAGCTAACTTATCTCCGCTGGGCTGGTATATATATAAATAAATTCTCCCTGTGATAAAACTGAATTTCATGTGTCTTAATTAAACCTTGTTAGTTAACAACATTAACTATGTATTTCCTTGCAACAACATTTAAATTTTTCGTAACCACAGGGAGCAATTTCGAAAAGACCTGATGACGCAACGGTTTGTAAAATACTTTCGCTGTTACTGCCATCACCGCGACAACACGGTACCACCCGAGTGTTCCTAACGTCGATATCTACAAACTTCAACATCAAACGGTTCATACTGATAGCGAGGGGATAATTGTTAGTGTATTCTGTGAACCTTAATTTAGCCAAACCAAGATTTACTATATTAGTACATATAAACCATTAAGTATCAATATTGGCAATGATGACTACTCAGAAAAATATAAAAATAATGACATCTGAAAAAACCATAATTCGATGAACACCTATATTTCGACCATGTTAAATGGTCTTCATCAAGGCGACTAAGACCAACCGTTAAACACACGTTATATATAGTTTAGATTATTTTCCCGTTAGTTGAATTTAATAATCAGCTACCGCGAATTGCGAATATTCAAGGGAAACCAATTTGATTATTTACTGCGTCCAATTAGCTAAACGGATCGAAGCTTTTTCAAATGTCTGGATCTTTTCATGCAACTTGTAAAAGCCAACGCGCATGCTCATTTTGTGTCTTCCGTTCAAAGCCGACCTACCTTCTCAAAGAATTCAATCCAAGTGCTTTAAACCGTCGATTCGAACCAAATGGTTCACAATGGCAAATGTTTCTTAAAATCGAGTGAAAACCCGAACCTATATGGCAAACAACTCACGAATTGTAATTTATTGTCCTTTTTATTTAGAACTCCTTAAGTTTCTTAAACTGCATTCCGCCGGCTTTGAACAATTTTTATCACACCGTATCACTATTAGCGTAATTTGAAACCATCACAGGACGCGGGCCTTATCAAAGCAAAGGTTTATAAGTAATTTAAAATACTCTTCAGTTTTATCTCTGTATTAATAACTTTGTTCGCCTTAAACTTAAAGTAATTCAGCTTCATTGATAAATTGTATTGATTAATGAAGTATGTTTGAAAACGATATTATCATACGGTGAAAAGTTAGAATGTAAAGTGAAAGTTTTCAAAAGCCGGAGTTGTTCGACTTAGAGAACTTTCTTTTCGCACTGTGATATTTTAACGACTGCAAGGCCTAGAACAATGCTGCAATGTTTATCTAACAAAAAAAACACGTTTTTAATGAAAGTAATTCTTGTGAAGTGTGTCTAAATATTGATTAATTAGCAAAAAAATATTAACGATAAATTTTTGGTCGTTAAAAACCTTTTTTTAAAAAAGCATTGTTAATAACGATTATACAATGAAACGTGTTACGAGATACGTAAGAGCAGTTAACAGTAAAGTTTGTTCTAAGCCTGATTTAAAGAAAGTTTTTATAATTCATACAATAAAGCCACTTAACGTGTTAATAGCTAAGCTTCTTCAGTTGTTACTAAATATTTCGGTTTTGGTTCTCATTGGACAACGTTTTAGACGCTGAATTTGAAAGGTTGCATTCGTCATAAGTAGGGGACACAAATAATGGAAGAGTTCTTCTTAAGTCTCCATAATATTCCAGACTTTTGAACGCTTTTTGAAAACAGCAAGCATTATGAAGGAATTAATTCAAAGCTACTCAATAAAAGTAAAACCCAGTTTCATTAGACACAGACTCTACATCACACCACACGGCCTGCCAAGCAGGTATATAGCATGAAAACTTTTTAAATTAACGTTTTATACCTAAATAACTCTTAGGCTATATCATTGTAAAGCTTTGTTCGCCTTTTAGTAATCCAGCCTTATCGATAAGTTGTATTGACTATTTTAAAAGTATTCAGTAGATACAATATTAAAACACACAGCTCAAAGCAAAGTATAGCAGCTTTTGATTGATGTGAAAAGAGATAAACCAAGCGCTCAAATATGTTGTTTGCTCTGTTATGAAACTATAACAATCTAAAGATGAAACTTAGGAAACGCAATGTTTAATATTGAGTGTTTCATTTCACGACCGTGTGCCTTATCCTATGGCGATGGTAATAGAAACCGCGGTACTTTTGATCGCTTTATCAAACTTTTATCAAACTTCAATTTACACTTAGGACTAATTGAGTTTCAAGTTTACAAAGACAAAAAAGGCGGCATGAGAAGAGTGTGTGTTCACTTGTTTAGAAGGGCAATTTAAATACTTCCCTGTTTGGTGAATCAAAATATCTTATCACCCGAAGATCTATAATTTATTTGCCAATACTATGGTGATAATCCAGTCACTGATGAACATAAGGTTAGAAGTATTTTGTTCCTGGTTTTCTACTATGCACAAAATAAAGAATCTTCTTCCTTTATCATACACCCTCTGGTATATTTTAGTAATTTTCAGCTTCGCGTTCTTAAAAGCAGAGTTCCCAGTTATCTGAAAAGATTGGATGTACACTATATATTTTATAAGAACTTCTTAATCTGGTGTACACTGTATTTGTATCGAGTAATATACGAGCTTCAATATCAGTTGACAAACAAGTAGATTGAGTAAGAGAGGAAAGAGTGATTCCTGCAAATTGTTCTTATAAAACTTTTCGTGTTTTTACTTTAATTGCAAACAATGTTACACTATCGACTATTTGAGATTCTACAATTTTGTGCCTCTGCGCATTTGTAACAAAAAACTGAAAAAGTTATCGGTCATTTTTCAGCTTTGGATGTGTTATTTTTAAGAACGTCCGGCTTAAAATCAAACAAAAAGTTTTAAAATATTTGGCATATTTTTAGCCTGCCGTTCTCAAGAGTGTTATAGAAAGGAGTGTATTTAAATATACTGCTCGCTTTTGCGGACGCGATTCGCCGTTTAATGTCATGCAGGGTAAAGTTGACGAATTTGTTTCACGGTGTCAATAGAGGTCTATACACAAAACATGTTGCAACTCGTTTTGCTGTAAAGATTTCATTCTACGCCTACTATAAAAGCAGTATCTTGGAGCGAAATGCCGTTGTTTCAACTGAAACAAAGCGCATCTCTTGCGGATTTTTTCCGAGCTAGATTGAGGTTATTTGCTGGTTAGATGTAGATAAAGCGACTACTGCATGATAAAAATCGCCTCAGAAAACCCGCTTGAATATAAATGGCAGACAAAATTTCCGTTCGCATGGGATTCCCGATTAACTTTCTCGTCAGTTTGAACGGTAAAGTGAGACAAAGTTCAAACGGGAAACTCGTCTATTTACGAGTTCACATTATAAACGGGTTTCCCGTCTAAGACAAGTTTTTCGTCCCTAATATGAATTCGGCTATTATAGCAACGAGCAACGAAAATTTCTTATTCGTAAGTATTCATCTTTCGTTTAATTAACAAAAGAGCCAAGCCGCAAAACTAAGTGTATCGGTTTTCAATCAGTAGCAATGACTCGATTATGAGTTTCACATCGTGTGTCACAAAAAGTACTATTCCGCAACTTTTTTCCTTTCAGTCTAAAACACTTGCAAAATTACCCTTTCAATATCAAAGACTTATCGTGGGAACAAGAATGTCAACCCACGTGGCTGTCATAGAAACTACAGGACATAAAAAAGACATCATTTATCAGGCAAAGCGGAGTAATATTAATCACTTGAAGCTATATGAATGTACCTTGCGGTTATGTAATAAGCAATTTCAGCAACTGCGAAAGAAAGCTTTCCTTCAACGTGAAGCCTGTAGTTTCTGCGTACAAAACAAGAAATGCATTCCGGCAAGGTTCCACGTTATGAATGCATTTCTTGGCGATGTACGCAGAAACTGCAGGCTTCACGTTGAAGTAAAGCCTCTCTTTTGCAGGTGCTAAAAGCTTATTACATAACCGCAACGGTCATTCACAGCGCCCGTTCATATTGCTTAGATTACCGTGCAAACACACTCAGTCAAATAGCCTATTACATAACCGCAACGGTCATTCACAGCGCCCGTTCATATTGCTTTATAGATTACCGTTCAAACACACTCAGTCAAATAGCCTATTACATAACCGCAACGGTCATTCACAGCGCCCGTTCATATTGCTTATAATAGCTACTCTATTTTGGTGTCTTCTAGCTGGCTAACGGAGCCACCATCTTAAAAAATGCAAGGTGAACGGAGGCAGCGAAGATTACCGTGCAAACACACTCAGTCAGAAACTAGTAACCCGTTCATTTTGCTTAGGTTTCCATGCAAACACACACAGTCAGAAACTAGTAACTCAGTAATTTTGTAATAAATGCAATTAGGCCTAGCTAAAAACGGACAGAACCAACTATTTTCAATTAATTAATCATTTTGCACTAGGTCATATATGGTACGGTCGCTTCTGACCGCGCTGCCTAACGCTCAAAACCTGATGAAAGAACTTTACACTTTTAACAATCGTGTTAAATGCGAGCCAACTGAGACAGTTTTTAACATTTGCCGATAATTTTGTTTGATTTAGACGCCATATCAAAAAATGTCATTCTTTCCAAGCTTTTTATTTGCTTAAGTTTTAATTTGTTTGTTCAAATAAAAATCGCGGTATGAGGTTATGAATGAAATTTCGTGCGGGAACTGAGTATGTCTAAAATGAGTAATGGTTGAGCACTAACGTTTTTATAACAACATTTGTACAAGAAAGTAGAGGTTAAAATCCGGAAAAATTACTAAGTGAGAGCGATCATAAGAATATATGCGATGTTTAGTTTGTTCACAATGATAATGAAACACATGTGTAACACTTTTGCCGTTAATAAAAACAAGAACTCGTGTAGATCGCTTTTTAAAAAAGTCTTTTTTTTTATAAAAACGTTTTAATTTCGGGCTGAGGTAGAATGTTCTTAAATAATTTTGGGTTTTAGCCACAAACGTTCTTAAAATTTTCTTATTATAATCAAACGTGTTTGGTATACATTGTATGTGTATCTAGGAACAGAAAAGCTTCAATATTTCACATACCAGTAGATAGAATAAAAGAGAAAACAAGGAATTCTGCAAAAAATTTTTGAAAAATTTTCCGTGTATCTAAGTTTTTACTCCATATAATTGCAAACATTACACCATCAGCAATCGCTTTCCGATTCTATAACTTGCATTAATCTTGGACCAGCCAGGTTCAGACCTTTTTTAATATAAGGTAAAAATTTTGTGTACTAGATTAATCTAATCTAGATTTTCAATTAAAACAAATCAATAGAAATGTATTGGAGTATTATATAAATATTTTATTGTCTTGAGAAACAACTGATAGTATTAAATGATAATCGTATGTTTGTTGAGATTTCATGTTTGTTGAGATTTCTCCAGCTTCTGTCACTGTGGAGTAGACAGCACAATGCCGCAGCAAACAACAGTCCACCATACAACCCTTGCTTGTGGGTCCACTGTCTGCTCACATCGTCCTGGGCCATCCACAGCCTCTGCAGTCAGGGGCTGTGAAGACAGCTTGATGCACTTCATGCAGCTTGTGGCACACTGTACATGGTTGAACCAGTGAAGTCAACAGCTGTGAAGGATGGCTGTCATATCATGGAGGCCAAGTCTGATTGACTACACTCATACTTGGCCTCCATGATGTGAGAGCCATCCTTCCTAGATCCTGGCTACAGAGGCTTTGGGTGGCCCAGGAAGACGTGGGCACAATGCATTCGCTATGACTTGGACGACCTTCACTTGTCTGCAGTAGACCCGCAAGACTGGGTTGCATGGCAAAACGCTGTTTGTCGCAACCTTGTGCAGCCTACTCTGCAATGAAGTAAACTGGAAAAATCTGGCAGACTGCTTGCTAATCAACAATATGGATATGATGATGATGATGTTGATGTATTTCTAGATTGTGCAAGAATATGAAAGAGCTGTGATCTTTAGGTTAGGTCGCCTTCTTCCTGGTGGTGCAAAAGGACCAGGTACGTCCATCATGTGGCACATTACTTGTTTGTATTTTTTTTTACAAAGTAGGGCAAGATCAAAGTTAGTGCAGATGGCAAAGTTGATTGATTTGATTTACTCTTCCACCAGGGGCTTTGCTTTGCTTTGGTCAAAACCAAAGCCATGTTTTACAAGTTTTCAGAATGATTCATCCTGGAAAACAAAAGATATTGAAAGCTTTTTAGCAATAAAATAAAACCTGTTTAAAAAATATCCAAAACCAGAACAATAAATTGGACAAAAATGTTTTAAAATGAATAATTCATTGAAAATAACTTTCAGTAGCAAATAGCCAAACATTCAATAAAATTTTTCAAAAGCAGAAAGTCAAACAGTAAAAGAAAGCTTTCTTCTAGAAGTTAAGTTTAATGATTCAGTAAGGAATTAGAAGAACTCAACCATTAACTGAAGTGTTTTCACATGTCTACAAGACAGTAAGGTGGCTCGATTAATATACATTGCCATTTTGTCTAATGAATGAAAGTTGATCTTGCAATTATTAGCTACAGTACCTGTCTTCACCACTGCATAACAAACCATTTTCAATAATTTCAAATCCAGTATTCTGTAAATTTAGCAAAAG
Organism: Zoanthus sociatus; assembly: GCA_025331085.2. Taxonomy (NCBI): domain Eukaryota; kingdom Metazoa; phylum Cnidaria; class Anthozoa; order Zoantharia; family Zoanthidae; genus Zoanthus; species Zoanthus sociatus. The sequence goes on along the minus strand of JAOBAY020001448.1, from coordinate 9,276 downwards.
TTTTTTCTATTTTAAAAAATCAAACAGAATAAGAACAAAAATATGGCAATAAGTGCTGTTATACACAAAATATAACTTCAGACTTGTTTGAAAGGCAGTGTGTGGTTCAATTAGCGTGTCAAATCATTTGATGTATATTCTGATAAGCCACAACTTTTGCTGGCGAGGGGTAAAACAGTGTGTTTCTTAAGGCCGGTACACCGGTACATTGTACCGACGTTCCCCAACGGCTGTACCGTCTTTCCCCAGCCAAGGAGTCTCGCAACTTTTTAAACTCACTAGAAACAAAACATTTATTTTCATCACAATAGTAACGTGTGATTAAGTTATCCCTTCCACAATTCTAATAGTTGTTATTAAGAGTTTCACATAGAATGATAAAAATAGGTGCTGCTTTGCCACAAAATGTTGCCGCGACCGTTCCACCTGACAGGATGGCAAAGTGCGATTCTGCAATTATTGACCAATTTCCGCACTAGTTTTACAAAAAATTACTAGTTTAACTGTAAAATGTCTGAAATTATCAGATAATTTGTTTACAAATTGCAATAAACTCGATGCAGTTCAAGCCTACAGGGTCAAATAATGCACTGAACAACAAATATTTACTTTTGCTTCAACGATATAACGGGAAATCATTTTCAAAATAGAGTAACCAGGTTACAATAAATTGAAAATTGATTAAGTTAACTTGAAACAACTACTTTGATTCAACAATTTCTTGATTATTACTGGTTTTAGTTCTAAAAATGCCTCTTAAACTACTGTTGTAACTTGATGCTCTTATAAAAAGCTGATAGTCAATTTTTCAAAAGGAAAACCTTGTATTTTTCTTTAGGACTGCAAGTTTTAAGAAATTGATTCCTCAAATGTACAAAATTGCATTTTTTTATTTTCCAGAACTCAAAAGTTCAGTATAATTCTGGGGGATGCCCCTAGACCTCTCTAGATACTTTAGCCTTCGGCACTTGATGACCTCCAATCCAGGTGTACCTGCTTTCCTATTTAGTGTACCCCATCTCCCAAGCCTTAAGAAACACACTGAACTGTGAAATACAGCAGTATTTTCCGTGACAGAAATGTTTCATAATGATGTGACAGGGCGATAAATAGTGTTAGTAGTGCTAATAAAGGTAGTAGTAATAGTAGTATAACCTGGGTAGTAATAAGATAGTGGTAACAGTGATAGAAAGTAGTGGTGATAGCTGTAATTTATATTGTAGTCTCTCACAAGAGTAGCTTGATACTTGAAGGAGACCCTCAATAAAACAAAATTAATAGTCCACACGTTACTACTCCACTGGACCCATTAAATGTCCCAGATAGAGAACCAAGGGGCCTAGCCTTTACTTTTACATGAGAAGAATGAAGGGTGTAACCATCAATTTGCAGGTTTTAATGCTAAGGTATTTCAGCTTCTAGTTATTTGTATACTCTAAGTACTGGTGTAGCTCTATATAAAGAATAGAATTAATATCTAATGATTACTCCCCTAAAGGGGCTTTTCAGTGAGTATCATATTTACATGACCTACGGTAAATTGGGCACAATAAATCAAGTTTGGTAAGGTTTACCTTTTAGTTAGTAATATTTTTTATCAGCTACCGACTCCAGAGTTTCAGTACTGGAAACGCTAACAGAATCTGATGAGACATGTAGTACCAGTGAAGAAAAGCTTCCAAGACGAACTACTTCTCAAGTAAAACTCAGGGTTAGTACAACTGATAATATCTTGTCTTCTTCTTTTATTTTTATTTTTGTAAAAGTTTTCAGTAATAACTGATAATTTGTAATTGTATCAATTAAAAACAATACTGTTTGCTATTCTAGCTTTATGCCACTTTTTTAAAGATTACTTGTTATTAGGGTACCTGACTCTGATTTATAGTTTTAAAACTATTTCAGGTACTGTACCCTAACACCAAACAGTCATGAATTTGTAAATGTATTATTTATTATAGCGGAGCTCCTGCGAAGCACCATGCTTAAGAAAATATAGTATATGCATCGAGTTGAATTTTCAACCTCATGACATCATGTCCATCCGTCTGTTCGACATCCGTGTACACGAGTGAAATAGTTTCTTTTCTCATTCATCTTTAAAGTGATTTTTTTCTAAATAGTACATTTTATTTCCTTCATGTGTTCTTTGATATAATTTTGGCATTTGTAAATTGTTTGTGTATTTGGTGAGAAATCAACCTTTGTGGCCTCTGTTTCCGTTGTGTTCGATACAGTTAAGTACTGTTTTGTAAATAAAATGTCTTTCGTTCAGCAAGCCAAGATTTTTAAGATCAGACCATAAGGAAAATCCGAGTTGGACCCAGATAAACTTTGACTTGTTGTCATCAAACGAATGAAGTTGCAAACAGCATAATTTAAACACTGTCAATGGGCTATTAGGTTGAATCTCTTTGGGAGCTCCGCCTTTAGGCAGTGCCTAAATCTATATATTATCAGGTATATACATAGACTGAGCTATTTTGGTCACTTTGCAGCAGACCACTGGAACTTGTTAGGCCAATAGTTCTACAGGAAACACACCTACAGCTATAAAAATTATGTTCCCATGGCAACTCACTCTTTTCCAGTCCCCACCCACTTGATTTTAATATATTAGTGATTTTCAGCTCGCAAAACATGAAATGAGGCTACAAACTTGAGCTAACATAGTTGTATACTTGCTGGATAATAAATGATGAGCCACCATTTACAAATACCAAAACGAAATGCAAAAGGTGAGAAATACCTTTATTATTAGGGAGGTCTGGAACCTAGTATGTTGCCAAGGTAACAAAACTGTTGAGCTCATATTAAGGAGCACATATTTACTGTTGCAGTAGTAGAATCATACTGCAAAGAATGAAAGATTTCCCATACAATATAGCTGAGATATCTTCTTTTATCATATCTGATCAAAATTTAGTTCAGAAAATGTCATCACTGTGCTAACTTGCATATTTTAAGAACTCAAATATCTTTGGAACAAAAAGAGATAATTATTTGAAAATAGTAAACAGCACTTTTCTTTTTATACAGACTATGTTTATGTTTTAAAATGGTTTCAATAGAAATGATGCATTTTGGTCATAGTACCTTTTTAAAATTCATGGAGACTTTGTCTATATATAGTCTTTAAGTACAAGACTCAGGGGTTTCAATAACATTAGTTATAAGCGGCCATTGAAGGTGTATTAGGCGGCTGTGACCACTTAAGGGGCTGTAAGGACGTAAGGCCGTAAGGGCCAAACAGAAGGCGGCAAGATGTCCCACAGGCGGCAGTAGACCGCCGGCTTTTATTGAAACCCCTGAAGACTAAACCTTTTTCTATTGTTACAGCATAAAAAATTAGTTTTAACATAAAACTAATACAAAACTTGAGACAATGTCTTCGTGAAGAAATCTGCAAGTTAGTTCAACAAAGCCTCAGAATAATTCTGATCAACCACACCTGATTAACTAAGAGATATCATAGAATATTTTTGTAAAGTTGCCAGCTCTTTAAGACCATAATGCTTGACTTCAACAACATGTGTTATGTCTCACTAAAACAAAACTAATAATAATTTCCCATGTTGTATTTTGGAAAACTTAAAAGCATTTATATAATTTATGTAAATAATATTATCACTTTCCTGCTTTTGAGATTTCAAAGTCTTGCTAGTTTTATGCTGAGCTTTTTGATATGGTATGGTTATTCAAAACAAAATTGGAAACATATTAATTTTACCTAAAGTATATAAGATATTTTTGCTAAAAGTTTGATGTTGCAAACTTCATTTTACAGTTCTAACTTTGATCAGAAAGAAATTATAAGGTTGAATAAATCCAAATTTATGAAACACTTAGTGTGATCAATAAAAATGGTTTAATTACCAATTATTATTTGAAAAATAGAAAAAATTCCAATGCTGAAAGTTTGTAATTCAGCAAACAAGGTTTTCAAGCAAACTTTCCTGGAGGAATTGCAGGCCAGGGTATTTCAGGGAAACAATTGATTCCAGTTACCTGCCGGTTCTGTGCTGGCAAATGACAGAACCAAAAAATGGTTTCCAATGGTGATGAACAGAATCAGTTGTTTAAATTTGTAAAAAATACAATAATGACCATTGCAAAGCAACAGAAAAGTGGAGTTCAGTTAACTATTCAAATAATATACTGAATAACTAATTTAAGCTATTGATATCCAAAAATACGTAATGTTTGCTTACTAAAAATGTATTTATTATAAAGGTCCAGCCCTACTCTTTTATATTTTCCTTTATAAAAAATAAGGGGATAATTTCTGTATTGGGGCATACTTATTCATACAATCACGTAGTTTTGCATTTAACTATAGAAGTTAGGGTCTGGGTAAGGTTTAGTTTGTATGACTAAACAACAGCACTCCCCAATATGGAAATGTTACCAAAATAGGCTCTCATGATCAAAATTTACAGAACCAAAAAGCGATTTCCAACAGTTTCCCATACATGTAATACACAGAACCAGTAACTGGTTTCCAAAAATTTCTGAAATCTCCAGGCCTAAACTAGATGAACAAGACCTTGAAACTAATTCCATGATCATAAGAAAATCATCATTTAAGCATAAAACTTTTAGTACTGTTAACTACTGTCTCGAGAACATAAAACACACACTGAGTGAATCTTTGACACTAAAATATAAATATTTAAAAGTTAAATAAGTTGTAAAGCACAATTGGAGTGTCAAAAAATATTATTTTTCGAATTGCATATTTAAGAGTTTTTGTTCACTTTGTTAGATACGAATAACAGAGATTAATATCCTTTTTTCTTTTGAAAGTTTTATACTGAGCGAAATTTCTTCCGTTACAACTTAACTAAAATGTTGACAGAAGTAGCATTTATAATTTTGACCGCAATACCAGAAACTTTAGCGCTACTCTACTTGCGCAGAAGGCAAATCATCCAATATTTATATAAAAATCAGCTGTTTTGTATCACAGAGTTTTTATGTTTCTGAACAAGGTCCAATCGAATCGCTTTTCAACCACCCGAAGGGGGTAACATTTACAACATTTAATATATATTTAAGCAGGAAGTCAATTTACAAAGACATGACAAAAATGACGATATGAACTTACCAATACCTGACAGTTTAAATTTCAATTTGCATAAAGTACTGTCAACTTGTATTTGTGAAAATAAAATATAAGGAAAATCATGAATATTTATCGGAACCCCTAAAAAAATAACGCAACACCTGAAATTGGGCAATTCGGGCAAAGTTTCGTGTTTTTCTCTAAAAATAACGATTTCTTATAAACTATACCTTTATTTCAAACTTTATTTTTTGATTTGTTTCAGGGATAAAAACGTTATCTCACCTCATGGTCATTTATACACCACTTGTCTCCCACTAACGCCACGGTTGCATGTTTGCGAGATATCATCAAGGGCGCATTCTTTGAAAGAAGACGAACGTTCGCTTCCGCTGAAATGAACCTTCCGAACGTCAGCGGTTTCTCAGGTACTAAAAGAACACTATTGGGACAAACTGGACCGTTCTTTTCACATACAGGAGATGTTTTTCGAAGGTAAGCTTCGACTACCGCCATATTATTTGTTGTTACTGAATTATCTTCAAATTAGAATTTGTTTTTGTTTTGACGTCATAGCACATGCGTAATACAAATTAGCCCAGTCTCTTTGACCGTTTTGTGGCAGGGCAAAGAGTTGTGGGAACTTACATCTTGTCGCTATTTTTAGCTACGAGACGTACCTTGAACCACAGGCAGCCCAGGCACAAAATAAGTGTGGTTTGTACTGTCTGGAGTCAATACGTACGGAGTTTGACTAAAGGTTGCGGGTTGGATTGTGCGGGTGCGGGTACGGGTCCAACATTTCTTTAAAATTGTTTTTACATGCAGCACTTCTGTTTCTTTATGATAAAACTATTCTAAAATTATTAATGATGACGAGTGAGTAAACATGTTTTTAAAAACTCAGGAAGGCCATCCGATTTTTAAACTTATGACTTAATGTATTACCGTGACACGAATTATGGATAACAACTGATAACACACACCACAGGAGCCCCGATCGATGAATGTCAACAAAAGCACTGAACGGACTGAACTCAGTAATTGCATGTTGTCATTCTCACTGCTTTCAACTAAAACCATAGATTAAGTTCCTTTTGCATGTGTTTCTAGAGACGGAATCTAGTTTTGCTTGCCCTCAACTCAATACAAAACTGCGCTCAGCTGGACCGTTGTTTTCGCTTAAAATATTTGCTTGCATGTCGAAGACGTCAGTTTATGTAAGCAATTCGTTTGTCGAACGTGTTTCGTCTGTAGAGTATCTATAGAAAAGTATTAATAGAGTATAGAGTATCTATATCTATGCGTCTTGCTTTCTCACCGCAAGTTTGAATCAGCTTGTAATTTTTTTTTAATAGTCAACAGACGAAACCCTTTCGACAAACAAAAGCTAACATAAACTGACACCTTCGACAAGTCAATGCAGTCATGTCAATCATTCAAAGTGCATTAAAAATTTTGGACCCGCACACCTACCCGCACCCGCACCCGCACAATCCAACCCGCTATCCGCAATCCGGGACCTTTAGTCAAACTCCTTTTTACGGGGTTAGACTGATGTGAAGATGGTGACAGCTGGATCACAAACACGATTAGAACAAAAACGCTTTCGCAAAAGTGCTTTAAATTGTAGGATAAATAGTTTGAAATAAAAACAAAAAAAAGGTATAGTTGCACTTTAAAGCTTCTAAGCTTTGTAAGCGTAAAGTTAGGAATAAAAAACGTTTCCGCGCTCCAACGGCGAGAGCCAGCTGTCCTGCTGGAATCCCAAGCATTGATAGGTAATCAATGTTATAACAAGTAGAATAATGCTACAAGCCGTTATGAATACGCTTTCCGCATTTTTTAAAAAAATACTTTGTACATGCCACTAGAGACAGCGCGTCAACCAAACCGAAAATGAACTGGACACTAACTCTTAATGAGCTGGTACCTAGTGTAATAAAAGGGAAACCAGCTAAATTAGCTTTCCGCGGGAACAAGTTGTAATTTTAGAGACAAATTTAAATTTTCGAAGCACGGTCCCGTCGCATCCGACCCGGTTTCGAATTCAGGAGATATGAAAATAAAATATAAAAAGAACGATGTTTTCTTTCTTGCAAAACAATAACATTAATGTAAAAAATGTTCGAAATTTTACTTTTAAAGTAAAACCGAAACCTGACAAAGTGACAGCTTCTTTTTAAAACATATTTCTAAAAGATTATAAATGCGGAGAAAACTTAACTTACGTTCCCTGGCAAACAGTTCGGAGAACAATGCCATGCATATTTATTTGAAAAATCACATCTGTACTGCCGTTGTCAAAGCCATTGAACGTACAGACTACAGTTAACACTTGTTGGGCTATCTTCGGATTTGTTTTGTCACTTTCAAGTCTGTGTTGCATGTTAGACACTCCAAACAATCATAGTAATTTCGCTAAAAATAATCTTTTATCGCCCAGCTTTTCCCAAGAGGAATCACTTAACCGCATAAAAACTCTCAGCTTTCGATTGTGCTTTATCTGAAGATCACTTAGAACACGTCCGTGTATTTTAACTTTTATTATTTATATTTTCATATATTTAGCCTTTTTATATATCATATGCCATAAAGTTGTTTGTTTTTCAACAGCAAAACAACGCAGAGGCGTTTTCGTGTCTGCTTGACACATTTCTGGACATCTTTGTGTTCTGATCACGCTGGTGATCACTGCACACTGAACTGGATAAGTTTAAATTGAAAGCAAATTGTGTGAAAATAGATATTTAACAAAAGCGGTAAAGACTATTCCCATCATTTTTAACACAAATGTTCACTGCCTAAAAACATTTGCTTCCAGAATGATTGCAATTATTTAATTTCAAGCCGTCGATTGTATTCTGCCACGCCATTCTATTATTTAATAGCAGAACCAATTTTTTTAAAAATTCGTGCTTCGAAAAATTAAATTGCTCTTGTCAAAATCGTGAATAAAAAAGCCAAGCATTTCTTGTATATAGAATCCAGCTTTACTCTGCCAAATATTTACAGTGCCCAGTCCATTTTCGGTTTGGGTGACGCGCTGTCTCTAGTGGCATGTCAACTTTTCAACGTTACAAACGGCCGCCATGTTTGTTACTACGTCATCGTTGCATGATGGTTTTTTTTTTTCAGATTCGTGGCTGCCGATCATGCATGCCAGCGGTGTTTACCCATACACGTAAAGTAAAACTTTTACACGCTGACATTGTTGTCTGGAGTTTTGAAAGAAAGAAATTGCCAGCTATGGTAAGTTAAGCTATGAAATGAATCAAAAAATATTTTTTTGACTTTGTTTGGTAAAATGGGAAGCATTTTTGTTTATTTACAGTCGGCGATCTTTAACTTCCAAAGTTTGCTGACAGTTGTGTTACTTCTGGTGTGTACTTGTGCTTACATCCGAGCAATCGCACCTGCATTGCTAGACAAAAATAAGCATGGGTAAGAGTTCTTTACGTTCCTTAATCGTAGATACACCTTTTTGTTAGATTTTCTGTTACAAATTTAAATTATATGGTATTGCAAGTGGCTGGATGGTTCGGCATGAATTAAAATGTAACTTTACGACTAAAGTGAAGACGTGTCATATTGCTGCGTGATTTACAGTTGACAAGTGCATAATAGCCGGGAGGGGAGAAAGTTGCCCGGGTATGAGCATAACTTTTTTCCCAGAGTAATTAATTGATGAAACCAATAATTAATGAAAATCGATATCAATCGATACTAATTAATTGATTAATATTGGTAATCGATGATTAAACGATGACCAGTGAATTTGTGACCTTTTTTCCATTATTATCGATGACAGTAATTATTATTGATTAACATCAATTATAATCGGATATCATCTGGTATTATAGATAACTATCGTCGATTATTATCTAATCTTATTGTTTATTACACTATTATTCGTTATAAAATTCAAATATTGAATTGGCCTAGAAATTAATACATGTTAGTTACTCAATACAAGCAATATGGAGGATTTTCAATGGTATAAAATTTCAGGAGGGAGCTATCCACCTGGGCAATGGGGCAGAGAGCCATCTCTGATTCCTGGCAGTTAATCAAACTAAATTAAAAAAAATACTAACTAAAGAGTAATTGTCTTTATTTGTTTTGGGAAAATATAATGCAATCTAAAGTAAGAGAAGAAGGCCAATTGAACCCAGATTAAAGGGGCCGGCTGATCCTGCTGCAATCGATAC
>JAOBAY020001371.1:0-15641 GCA_025331085.2 Zoanthus sociatus | reverse complement strand
TTTACACTTCACTCAGATAAAAATTTTTGTGCGCTAGAATACTTTTCATATTTTTATTTACTGCAGCAAGTAATCTATCATTTTGGTAATAGAAAAATTACTAATGCTAGAACCTGAAACATTAACCTATCATCTAAACAATTTCTTAGATAAAAATTGCAGTAATAAATTATGTCACCCTGTTAGGCATACGGATCACAAAGGAAATTGCTCCATTTATAATGCCTTCGGCCCATCCAAAGCTGCAAAGGAAAAATTTGCCTCATTGTACCCAGTTTAAAACTTTTAAGTTTTAAACTTGTTAATAATTTAAACAATCAAAATTGTTACAACTCAGCCTAATTCATTACCAAATGACATGCATGTCTCTAAATCCTTCGCAGAGGAACTAGCAAATCCCTGCAAGTTTCTTTGTCTTTCGAAATATGAAATATGAAACCTCTGTCAAGCAACGTATGAAACAGTCTATTTTAAACTAGAAAAACGCTGGGCATGTATGCTCTATTATACAATGTCTACAGTGTCCCCTTATATAAGCAAATGTTTCATAATCTAAATTGCATTCCTGAACATTTAAATACTGAAGACTACAACATTGTGCTGCAATACTCTTGACACCAGCATCTGAGATACCTGTACAGCCCTTTAAACTTAGCTTCTTCAGCTGTGGACAATGAATTACGATGGTCTGCAAAGAACTGTCTGTAATGCTACACTTTCCTATGTCAAGAGATCTTAGTTTCAAACAATTTTGTACAACATGAATGACTCCTACATCACTGACACCTTCACAGCCGCGAATGTTAAGGTACTTTAGTCTAACACATCGCTTTCCAATGCATTTCACTCCTGCATCTGTCACGGGACACTTTGCAACACTTAGATACTTAAGGCCTGACACATGCTTTGATACTTCTTTCAAACTGAAGTCCCTGACTTTGTAACAGTCACTAACACTGAGTTCTTTCAGCATCAGACAGTGATTAGCAACATGTTTGATACCGACATCTGTGACCCGATTACATCGGCGCAGGTAAAGGGTTTCAAGAAGCCCACAGCACAGACCAACTGTTCGCAAACCTAAATCATCAAACGCAACACAATCACTCAGGTTTAAATGTTTCAACTGAAGAAATGAGCTGCGATTTCCAGATGAGAATCCATTATTCGAAAGGCAAAAAATACTGTTGACACAGCTACATCCTGTGAGGTCAATAGAACAAAGATTGTGGCATCTTGTTAAGATATCCTGAAGACCTTTGCTTGTGATGCAACAACATCCAGCAATTTCAAGTTCAACAATATCAATGCAAAACTGTGCAATACATCCTAAAGCTTTATCTGATAACAGTTCACAGCCATTCAGTTTTACAGATTGGACAGTTAAACAATAACCTTGAGTCCTTACAGCAAGTTTTGACAACAAATTTTTCAAAACCCTGTTGATATTACTGTCTTGGTAATTAACAATAGTAATACAGGTCCATAATTCTGGGTCCCAACATAAGTAATGCCACTTGCGACACACACCTGAGCTTTTACACAGTTCTGAGGTCGGCAAGTAGTTTAGAATTCTCATCAACAAATCATCAGGTAGTTCATTTATGCCATATTTTCTTGGTGAACTTCTTGGAATACTGTCACTTACAAAACTCACACCACTGATAGTTGTTGAATCACTATCATAGCGCTCCCTGCCCCCTCCCTCACTAGCTCTTGCTGCTTCATATCTTTGAATTTTCTTCCTAAGCTGAGCTTGTAAGGAGTTTTTCCGTTTAACCTTTTTAGAGGAATCTTCATCATATGAACTATCAGCATAGCAAAGACTGCTATCGATGTGCATTGCACTAGAAACCTCAGGTGATGTAGAATGGAGTTCTTGTGACTGGTGATGGAAACCTTTTTTAACAGATGTTAGCTTTGTAGCTCTTGGACTCAACTTGTCTGGTGGTGCGACCCTGAAGCCCAACCAGTCTTGCTGGATGTGGTTTTTAGTTCTTGTTGCTTGATGAGAATTTGAATGTGAGAAGGAGTTAGACGAGTTACTATGAAAGCTCTCAGTATCTGACGAGAAATGGTTGTTTACTGTAGCGTTAAGTTTTTCATTCAGCTCACCACTTGGTTTTTTAACAGCAACGTTGGGTTCTTTTGTTATGGGTAGTTTATCTTGTTTGATTCCGGATTTATTTTTCCTTTTGTATTTCCTCTGCAAACTAGCATCATCAAATACCACTGATTTTATGCTGTTATCGACAGAAGTGCCATTCAACTGCTCATGTCCATTAATGCTGGATGTTTGATCTACACTTGTGTCTTGATGAAATTTAAGTTGCGTGTTCAAGTCATCAGCAACTGCTGATATTTGTGTTTTACTCCAAATAGAGGCTGATGATTGTTGCTTATCACATTTTCTTGTATTTTCCTGAGAACTTACATGTTCATAATTGTAAAATCCTTGTTCTAGTTGCTTGGGTCTATGATACAACTCACCACCATTTATGTCCACCATGTTTCTTTCTGTGTGGACTTTCTGCCTCGAACTAACTACATCATCAGTTCTATAAACCTGTTGTGTTTTGAGATTGTAAGGTTTTTGGTTTGTTTGTTCCTTTGGCATGTTTTGCCTAACTGAAACAGGACTTCTCTCAGCTGTTTTGAACTCCCCAATAGGTAAACTTCTTCCATGGCTTTTCCTCTCAAAATCAGTTGTTTTTGGCTTTAAAAATTCTGGCATTCTAAGTTGATCCATTGGTATCATTAAGGGGGAATGTTGGTTATGCTTCGAACTCACCTCAACATCAAAGTCACCTAAATCCCGCTGAATGAAGTATCCTTCCGTCCTTCCGGGGGACGATCTTTGCACTTGGCCATTTTTCTTGAGAAATGAGGGCAACTCATACTCCTTTAATGGTAAGTGTAAATGATCTTTTGAGTTAACTTGGGAGGAAATCAGTTCTGAATCTGAAGTTGTCCCCTTGCTGTAATGTCCAGGATTTGTTTCGCTAACTGATTGATGGCTGAATAATTGATCTGTCCCATGATGACTCGGGGTTATGGAATGCTGCTTATGGGAACTATATCCTTCTGAATAAGTTTGATGATGCTCACTATTATCAAAAGATGAAGAGCCATTGAAGTCTTTTGTCTGTCTTCTTGCAGTGTTTTCAATGAAATCAGGCCGAGAGGAATCTTCAGTTTCATCTGCAGAACAAATCCAAGTTCTGTTTACTTCATTTTGACCTGTTGAGAAACACCCAAACAGAAATTATATTGTCTTTATAATAACTAAAAAGATTTATAATATTTGGTCAAGATTAATCTATTTTTGGGCTTGTTCATGCGTGACTATAGTCATCTCAGAGGTAGCTAAGGATTAAAACTGACACAAATTTATATATAAATAAATAAATACTTTATTTAACTTCAATTACGAAGGAAGTGGTTCCCCATTCTTCCTAGCCAGAGGCTAATGTTTAATCGCTTGATGGCTCAGATCTTGGGGTGTGAAAGTTGAATCTGCAGAGGGAGAAAAACTGGAGTACCCTGAGAAAACCCTCGGAGTCAGATTGAGATTGACAAATCTCAGCCCACATGTGGAGCCCGGGACTCAATCCCGGGTCGTAGAGGGGAGAGGTGCGAATGATGACTACTACACCAACCTGACTGGAAAAATTCGAACACCAAGTTGTAAGAGATTGTATAAAAAATGATGCATGGCTCGGGCCAAAGATAACTTGAGACATAACCCAACCCTTGTGACAAACAGCTTAATTTATTTGAACAGACAGAGATCGATAAAATGAGGATGAATATATTATAGGTTTTTATTTACAACTTCCTTCCAAGATACAGTTTAATGATTTAATTTAGAATAGGCTATATAAACATGTATTTGGTACAAACACTTTATCTAAACGTTTTTGATTTGTCAAAAACATTTAGATAAAGTGTTAAAGTGATAAAGTGATTCATCTTAAACTGCAAACTGTGTTTAACTTTCACAAACAAACGTGAATGTAAACTAAAATCTGTTCATTGTACCCCATTAAGTCATATTTCTGAGATAATCTTGCAAATCAGTCACCAGTATATCTAAAATTTTGCCGGAAGAAAAAGAAATCTTTGACAAGGATATAAAGTTTTATTTATTTTGTCAGTCAACAAACATAAGTGACCATTTAGAAATAGGTTCTCGAAAACCTTTGTATAGTTAATATTGAAATATGTCCGTTTGCGAACTATAGCAAAATGTTCTACGATACAAAACTGGCTGCAATTTAAAAACCTCAAAAATAATTTGGTTTAGCTCGTATCAGATGAGGTATTTGAATGTGAGACAAAGCGAATTTACGTTTCGGCTTTTTTCGTACTTTATATATATGTCCTTTTTGCCGAAGCATGACTGTGAGTTGCACAGGAAACAAAACTATGACACAATAGGAAATAGAGTCCACGCACGAGCGGAGCATTTACACAGGCTTGATGGAAAAATGTTATAATAAATTTTATGATATTAACTAATTCGCTACACATTTTCAACCACATACAACCAAGCGAAAGATATCTACAACCAAACCGAAGGCAACTAGTTACTACATAGTTCACTTCTTTCACGTTCACGAGAAGCGAAAATCACCCGATGGGCGACTGTCACAACTAATATCCCTTCCGTTTTTGTACTTTTATATTGATTTTGCTAACACATAAATTAGTTAATTCATAATTCAATTTCTTTTTTAACACCGATGCATACTCTGGAGGATCCTACACTTTACTGAATAACTCTGACACCAAACACAAAGTTTTGTTTTTCCAAAGGAGCTGTCAGGATATGTGCACAACAATGAAAATCGAGCTGATGAACATAAATCCGACTCTTTGCGACTTTTTGAATGCGATTACCAAAATAATGGTGAAATGCAAAGGTAAAAAATTTTTTTTGAAATAATTATTTCTTTACAGAAAGAAATGAGCTTCGTTGTATCGACCAACCCGACTCGTCTGCGAAATTATATAAATTCCATTCTTCTTCGGAGGCCATGTTCGTTCGAGTAAATCCTTATCAAACAATGTGTGACGCATAAAGAAACTCGATAAAAACTGAAGTCCCTGTGTAAACACTTTATTATTCTACCGTTATTAGCTGAAAAAGACACGAATTTCTGAGGAAAGGTAATCTTGATGCTTCGATGAATAATTCCCTAGCTGGCAAGTTACTTGTTGAGCGCGCTCCAATCTCACTAACAATGACATGTTTTGGATTTAAACGAATCAAAGAAGACGGAAATTACAAGAAATCAACTAAAATAAAAACTGAAAAGCGCATTCAAGTTTTTTTTTCTAGTTTAAAACTCTATTTCTTGAATATTTTTTGCTAAAACATGAAACCAGCTGATTTATCATTGTCTTTAATTATTGTTATAATGTCCCGGACAACGCTTTATGGCAACCACTACTTTAAGTGATATGTCGTATCATATGAAAATTTCAACCGTGAAAGAATCTTTTTTCCTTACCTCTCGATGGCCTTGAATGGTTATGTGTGTTACCCATACTGGCAGAGTTTTGTTATTTCTTTTTCCGACCATCTAGAATGGTTATATGTCGGCAATCTTGCCATCAAATACTCGACTCAACATTCTCACGTTTACCGAAAAGAGGCGCTTGTCTTTGTGACACTTGTGTCGTCACACTTGGTGTACTGAGCACAATTATATGACAATATAAATAATTTAAATGTACTGTCTTAACTGAAGAATGTAAATAAGAATCTCAGAGAGCACAAAATAAACAGATAAACATTTTAAAAGAACAATGTTTGCCGATCTTGACACGAAATGGCTATAATCGTATTTTATTTTTCAAATTTGCTTAATTAATCTTGAAGTCTTGAATTTTAATTTCATTCTCTTATTGTTTAAATTAATAAATTTCGGATAATGAAATTGAGACTATTTTAGTACTTAGTATTTATTAGCCGATTGACAAACGGCCAAAATTCAAAGTTAGAAATAATTTTTCGAGTTGTTTCGATGTTAAGAAAATGATTTTATCAATCCAGATTTACTATAAATCAAGATGTAATCGCATTTGAATTCAATTTAAAATGGTACAAACA
The DNA here is from genome assembly GCA_025331085.2 of Zoanthus sociatus. Classification (NCBI taxonomy): domain Eukaryota; kingdom Metazoa; phylum Cnidaria; class Anthozoa; order Zoantharia; family Zoanthidae; genus Zoanthus; species Zoanthus sociatus. The sequence continues at coordinate 9,523 of JAOBAY020001371.1, read as the reverse complement.
TGAAAACTTTTCTCGATCATCGGGCCAATGTAGAATCAACTATACAGTGCATATTTATTACCAAAGTCCAAAGGAATTTTTCATGAATAAATCGATGAAAGAAAAAAAATATTCTTGTCTTGTTTTGTTTTGTTTAACTATTTCAATACTTGCATTAACAAGTTATCATTATACATCCAAATCAAAGTCATTTAATTTTTAAACATTTGGCGTTGATGATGTTCATGCCATTTTTCAGGGCATGAACAAAAACAAAGTTCTTTTCAACGTCTTGTTGAACTTGCACCAACAACATTATTCAACAACAAAATGTTTTGACAAAATGTTTTGTTAGACATTGCTAGGCATCGGACGTAAACAGACGTGTCATTTGCGGTTTTTTTTAAATACAGTGTCAGAGAAGCTGACTGATGAATTGTGACTGTTGTGTGAACAAATTCGACAGTCCGTAGCAAATCAACAGGAGCATGGTATGTCTGTGTAGAGAAAAGCGTCTCGTTTAATTAGTTAGCGTCACATTTTTTTTACAAGATGAATATTTGAGATGCCATGAAGGATATTATGCTTTGTTAATTAAAGGGTTTGGGGTTCATTTGAAGAGGATATCACCTAAGTTCAAGGACTTTATGGTAAAATATCAGACCGAGGTTTTGACAATACTGCATGATCGATAGCTTGAGCAATACGCATTACCCATAACTATTTCGTCCATCTTAACAAAAATTCCATTAAAAAAATTCGAATTTTATCTTTTGTCTGTGTTCGAATGCAATCTTTTCTTCTAGAGAAAATTCAAAATGTTTCAGAATGAAAAAAATTGGCCATACGAACAGACTTGACACGCACAATGCGTTAGCCAATCAAAACTACAAAATCATAAGAAAATATTTTAAATTGCGTCATCTTTAATTTTGAAAACTTTTATATATATATTATTTACATCATCTTTAATTTGGAAAACAATTTTTTAGAGCCTGGTCAACTTATTGAAGGAATGAGATAAATAAGATTGTAAATAATGCAACGAAAAAGTTGTTATTTGTGAGAATTATAGCCAAGAGATATTTTGACAAACAGTTTCATGTGAGAAACGTGATAATTTACATATAAAGAAATTATTTAATTATTTTACCAACCGTTAGTATGAATTTCCCATATGGTCTAGCGGTTAGGATTCCTGGCTTTCACCCAGGCGGCCCGGGTTCGACTCCCGGTATGGGAACTCATTGTTTTTTTCCTTTTTTTATGTATTTATTTTCTTCTGCTTTTTTATTGAAGCTTACTAACTTTGGGTAGAATAAATCAAATTCAAATTTCCCTGTTCCTTTTGCTTTTTAAAAAGTAAAAACTCTAAAGTTTTGATGCAATCACTGAATCAGTTGAGTTATTTTTACTCAAAAATCAAAATTCAGCCTCATTCAGTAATTGTTCCTAATCCTATGAGTTAAGTGCCTACACTGCTGTGATCTGGTTTTATTTCACCTATTTTAGTATTTGCTTTACTGCTAGGCTTCGATATTATCAGACGTATATTGTCTTATTGAACTCGGACATTTTGTTTGTGATAGAAATTTTTTAGAATAGTCAATAGGCCCAATTTATCATCAAATTTCCCCAAAATTTTGACGTTTATAGTGAAGTAGGGCTCTTTTTTCCCATCTCTAATGTCCACTCTTAACTAAATGCGATTGCACGTGGACAAAGTGGAAATTCGTAAGAGGAATCTTGATTAGTTAAGCGAGCGTGACAGAATTATTTTGAAACAATCCAATGTCAATTGCAATGAGCTCAAAAATCAAAAGTAAAAGGAACTCAGGTGTGTCACTTCCGTTTTTGTTCTCCTTGGAGTGAATCCCTCTGACGAAGCGACTACAGTCCGGAACTTTAGTTTTAAAATTTTCTTCACTACACAGACGCTACGACGCAGTACCATATATGATTACGAAACAGGTTTGACAAAAGTATTTGTATATAAATTATCTTTATTTTAAAAACTTGTAGATTTAACTGATGCAACTAATGAGTTCTATTTTTAACTGAAAAACAATGACAATATTCTGAATGTTAGCAACTAGCTTTTTACAGAAAAACAATTGATTACTATGCTGCACCAAAACTTTGTCAATTTTTTTTCCTTCGCCTTCGGCTAAATTTTCTCACATTTTGTTTTGTAAACTTTGGGTCATGGAAACATCGTTAGTTAGTTTTTGAGAAATAATTACTTCAGCTTTCAGTTTCAACTTTCTTTAACATAATTTTTTAAAATTTCAGTAAGTAGAACATATACTAGAACAGTAGAACACAAAACTCAAGAAAAAAGGTGAAGCCCTTGGCGTTGCTGTTGTCTGTGGGAGCAAGGGAGAGAGGGATTGGGGCCGGCTGTACATTACTTCGGGTCTCTTTTTATTTCCGGTTTATCATCAAAATTTGCTCAAAATTCAGTGAGGGAGGGCGCTCTTTTTTTTTTTTTTTTTTTTTTTTAGGGCTAATGCTTTTGCGGACTGCCGAGTTTGCTCGGGAATAAATCTGCACCACCAGTTATCAAACTAAGTTGGACAAAGTGACATTTCTAAGGTGGAGTTTGAATGGCTAAACGAGTGTGACACAAATGCATAGAAAAGGGAATCAAGTGTCGTAATATGCTGCCGGCCGAGTGGTTTGTCACCCTATTAATTGTTATGCAACATGGAAAATGTTTCTCGACTTTTTCGTCATATATTTTTTTATTTTAAAAAAAAAACTTAAAAATAAAGTCAATGCGCTGACAAATATCAGTGCGCGCGCTGATGATAAACAGGGATATTTTTTTAAGTGGCCTTACATGTGTTACGTATGCATTTGCACCCTAATCCCAGATTGCAAAGCCATATACAGATCTATTGCGTTTGAAGCTCTTCGATACTACAGTCATTTTAATTTAAAACCGGAAATTCCATGTCAAAGATATTCCCGATACTAAGAATATTCGTAAGAAAATTTTGAGTCTAAAATCGGCCAAAAAATAAGAATAGTCAGTCACTGTCCGAAAAACAATATTCTTATATACAAAAAAAGAGTACATTCCAGCCTAGTTTTTCAAAGACGTATTTTGGTTTATTTTATTTTTTTATCGAATTCAGGTAGGTTCTAATACGAGAAGAAGAAACTAGATATTGAAGAACAAAAAAAAAATCCTCAGCATTTCTCAGGTTAAAGTTTGAGACGCCTTTCATATATAAAGTACTAAACACTACTTTAGGCGGTGATCAAATACTTCAACCAAGTCGCTACATGACGCACTTTGACCAATTCACGATGACCGCGGAGCTATGGGCACATTTCCCCATGGATAATTTGGCTGCATTTGTTTTTTAATGAAAAGTCTTTATGAATATTGACCAATCAGCGTCAAAAAGTTAAGCTTCTAATATTTAACAATTATTCCAAGAGCGCGCTTTGGATATGAGATGGGAAATAGCCAACGAGGCGGGTAGTGCCGAGTTGGCTATAATCCCCGAGCTATAATCATCTCATATCCAACAAGCGCGAATGAAATATTGTTTTATTAAATTTCATGAGCTTTCCGAACCCCTCAATACTTGAAAATGACAACAAAATTTTATTCTGACATTTTTCAGCTTGGCAACACTTTACACAATTAGTTTCCATATATGGTCATTCCGTATATGAGCTGAGGCCGAGATTGAGTGAACCAATCAGAACGCTAGAAGCGCAATATTCGAGGTTGAAAATTTAATAATTATAAATATAATGCACTTCACCCTATGATATTCACGACCAATTTAATTTTTTACGATTATATATTTCATATATATTATGCATTTCTAGCGATTCTAGAAGCTCAAATGTTCAAAATTTTCCAGGGCAGCACTAATCCCCAGCGGTCCCTGATACAGCAAGTTTTAGTGCTATAAGTACAACCTGACCTGGGTTAGAGTTGTAGGGTTGACATGTGTTTTTCCCGTGTATTTTGCAAAATTTGGGAATTTTTGTAAATCCTGCATGTTTCTGAGAATTCCTGGGCACTAGTTGTGTTGGTGCTCTGTGATTGGTTTCTTGGTCAGACAACGTGTTCGCTGGCCTCCTTGTGCATTTTACAAAATGGAGGTCGAGGAACAAAAAAGAGAAATAGATCAGAAGGAGAAAAAAGTCCATAATGATAATTCTAAATCGCAAACAATTGGTATACAATCGCTGCTGACTTTTACTGTTTTGTTTTTGGCTTGGTTGGTTGGATTTGCTAGCCGTTTATTTGCTGTCATCCGCTTCGAAAGCATCATTCATGAATTCGATCCTTGGTAAGAGTTCGTTGACTTCTAATTTTGTTTTCCATCCAATCGTATTTAGTCGTTTTAATGTTTTGTATTCTAACTACCACGTTTTTGCCATTTTCATTTTGATATAAACTTTCATTCGCTGGCTTGCACGTGAAACTGAAAGTTCATCACTGCTGTGCAGTTGGTTAACAATACCAAGTTAATCTCCAGTTCAAACCAAATATAATATCGCGCACTTTTCATGAATTCTAACATTTTGAACAAGGCTTTTAAATGAAGTACACTGCAGTTTTTGTTGTAGCAACGTACGATAGCGTGCTAGACACGGAAACATCAGTGTTTTGAAGTTACTTGTCAGTTGGCTGCGTTATTTTGGACGTGTTACCATGCCAAGTTCACGATCTCTATTTCTTTTAATAGGAATCCAGATAATGTCAAACTATAATATTTATGTGTTTGGTGAATGTATTAAAACTAATTATAACTAAAGATTTCTATTTAGAGAAATTAAAATCTTGCACCTATGACTTCGAAGTACAGGTGCGAAATTTAATTGATTCGATGTAAATTCAAAATTGAGAAGGAAAGAAAACATCTGGTGTAAATTCTTCATTTTCTTGTTATGTCATAGATCTCAAGCCAAAATTAGAACCAAAATTAAATTTTAAATTGTTTCAAAGTTCTGTATTAAAGTTATATTTTTAGAATGTATATTAGCTCATGAAAATTTTAAATTTACTCAATGGGCTCAATGTTATTTATCCTAGATATAGGATGCTAACTATGTCAGTGACACAAAGTTGAGTCGCATTTTTTATTAAAGTCATTAAAAAATTGGGATATTAAATTTCTGTACTTAAAGGCATATATAGTTATTCCTCCAGTTTCATGACATTTTTTACTATACAGTGGAGCCCCGTTAATACGACCACCAACGGGCCAAAATAAAGTGGTCGTATTACCGGGGTAGGGTTATATTCGTAGCAAACATGTTTTATTTAACGTGTATTTCAAGCATATCCGTTCTTTGCATGTTTTGCAACTATTCTGAAGCCTTTAAATAGTATTCAAATAATAAAATATACTTTCAACTCTGAAACAGAACGATTTCATCCAAACATAAGCTAGTTAGAGACTTTTAGTTAAAAAAGTTATTGTTTCAAAAGTGTCAATTTCCGTTTTGATGACTTAACGCTTTAAAAAGATAACAATGTGACATAAAAACTGTCATTTCACAATGCATTTCCTATTGCAATTTGTATGCATTGGTTAGTGGTCGTATTAACAAGGTTAAAAACAAAGAAAAATGCACTTCGGGAATCAAAAAAGTGGTTATTAGTCATATAAACGGGGTGGTCGCATTAACGGGGTGTTTTTATAAGAAAATGTATGGGCGTTTTGCCGGGCCCAAAAAAAGCGGTCGTAATAACGAGGTGGTCGTATTAACGAGGTGGTCGTAAGGCGGGGTTCCACTGTAGAATTAATACAATAAAGGAATTACAACTTTCTTTGTGATTCCTTTATTGTATTAATTCTATAACCATTGTTACTATTGTACTTAAATTCTGTCATTATTGTATCACTCTCTCCATACTGAAGATGGCACATGTAAATGCCGAAACATGTCTGTGTTGAAATTGAAAAGTATTTTGTATTTTCTTAAGTAGTAGTAGTACCTTGCCCCACTTGAACGCCACCCATTTTGGAGGACATGGACGTCTGTAGCAATCTTTTAATGAAATTGGTTTGGTACGGGAACATTGTTCCTCCTTGAGTGCAAGCTGTTCGTCTAGGCCCACACTTCTAACACATAGCACAGAGCGAATAGAGATTCCGTAACCGCAGCTGGTAGAGCACTGCTGCCATGGACCATTCAACCATCTACAAAATTGTGTTAAGAATGATTTAATCACATGATATTAAAGACAAGGAGAATTTCGGAAAAAAAATCCGAGCCCCAGATGGGATTTGAACCCACGGCCCTCCGTGTTTTAGTCAGATGTTCTAACCACTGAACTAATGGAGATTCTATGGTGAGCAAGGGTCGATTTTTTGGGTCTTATCTGGAACCGCATTACGCTGTCACAGTCAAGTAATGAATGACGCACGTGAATTCGCTATTAGCATCACGCTGTCACATTAACGCATATCAAGATACGGCCAACCAACCTTCATGGTGAATATTTAATCACCATTGATCAGCGTTTAGGAGATTCAGACTCATCAACAGTACCAGGAACGACTGTCCAACGTTTAGTTAAAAGCAAGAAATGTGAAAACCTTAGATTTGTGGGATGTAGCTGAAAAATATAATCACATGCCTACAGGAATAGACGCAAATATAACAGCATATTCTTTTACGGACTTACGTTGGAGGACAAGGATCTTCATTACAAGTGCGCTGTTTATCATCAGGCCTTGTCGTGTCGTTGCAATATTTGTCGTCCACTGGAGTAGCATCTTCCCCAATGCATTCCACTTCTGATCTTTGGTAGCCTGCATTTTGACAATAGATGGAATTTTTGATTTTTATGTTCAAAAATTATATTTAGTGATTTAGCAATTTCCGACATGCGAAAAGTTTGCTGCCACCATCGCTCTGAGTATTACAAGAAGTACTGGCAATACCGTTACTGTTACCATTGCTAAACCCATAATAATTATTGTTATATAATTGCAACAATCATAAGCATTATTAGTGTTAACAAGACCATTACTTTGAGCATTATCATTAACAATGTCGTTACCACTGACCTGAGGTCTATAATTAGTATTAGCAATACTTTCAACACTATTATTACTATTAGCACTAGCAACACCTTAAACACTATCATTATTATTAGCGTTAGCAATACGTTAAAAACTATCATTACTATTAGCGTTAGCAATATCTTTAACACTATCATTATTGTTAGCGTTAGCGATCCCTTTAATACTATCGTTGCTATTAGCGTTAGCAATACTTAGAACATTATTATTACTGTTAGCGTTAGCAATACCTTTAACACTATCATTACTATTAGCGTTAGCAATATCTTCAACACAATCATTACTATTAGTATTAGCAATACTTTCAACACTATCATTTCAGTTAGCGATATCAAACAGTAACATTATTCCACTTTGTTGCACCTAGTGCTACTACCATTAGTGCTGTCATAACCGATACGACTATATCGTTGCCACTATAACAACGTACCATTACCCTCATTATTGCTATATCCACAATCAACAGTACGTTGACGTCTAATTTATCCGTCAACAAGTCCATTGTTAAAAACCCCATCACTAACCTTATTACCTTTAGCATAAACATTATAATCATTAACCATTATCAACGTTTTCAATATCATTCAAGGTTACTAACACCAATATTAATTTTCAGCCTAAAATTGCCACTACTTAATCTTTAAATACTATACATCACACATAATTTGTTTTTTATGATATACTGACCTATTCCGCACGAAGCTGAACACAGAGTCCAGTCTTTGTGGCGCCACATGAACACTGGCTTTGCTACAAGCGAACCCTTGTTTTTTGGTATAGTATATTCATACTTTATTCCAGGATTACGTGTTTGGAATAACAACTGCAAGGAGACAAGATTAATCTTACCCTCATTCATTTTCATGTAACTTGCTTAGTCTACGTTGTAATGATGACGATGATGATGATGGGATAGTAATGATAGTTGTGATGATGACGATTGTGGCGAAGATGACTGTGATACCGTCAATGATGATGATCATGGTGATAGTAGTAAGAACGATGCTCTTAATGTGATGATGATGCTCTTAGTGATGGTGATAGAAGTTACTGTGATGATAATGGTAGCGATGATGGTTTTGATGGTAATGATGATAATGATGGTTTTGATGGTAATGATGATGGTGATGATGGTTTTTATGGTAATGATGGTATGATGATGATGGTGATGATGGTTTTTATGGTAATGATGGTGTGATGATGGTGATGATGGTTTTTATGGTAATGATGGTATGATGATGATGGTGATGATGGTAATGATGATGGTGATGATGGTGATGATGATGGTGATGGTAATGATGATGGTAATGATGATGGTGGTAATGATGATGATGGTGATGGTAATGATGGTAATAATGATGATGGTAGTGATGGTAATGATGATGGTAATGAAGGTAATGATGGTTGTAATGATGATGATGGTAGTGATGGTAATGATGATGTTTGATGATCTTAGTGAAGCTGGTGGAAATGGTAATGCTGTGTTCTTATATCAATCTTTTTTTTGTACCTTTTTACACTTGATACGTTTGTGTTTTCTATAGCTCAAAAGTTATTAAAAACGAAATGGATTTACTCAAAATATACCCAAAGCGTTTCACATTTGGTTGTCAACTAAAGTTATTTTAAAATTTTTTAACCAATTTTTGCTATGTATCAATACAAAGTATCAAACAGTTATGATTAAAGCATTCACATAGCGTTCAAAAGTATAGTTTTATAAAATATGAAATCTACCAGAAATATGTAGACGAAAAATGATTATAATCGAGGGTCTTTTTCAACGCAAAGTAATAAACTAGTTGTTAATACCGCCAATGCTTACAAGTTTTTTCAGATACATCCCACATGTGTTAGAGCGTTAAGAACGTAGAAGAAAACCACATACCATAATATGCATTTCCTCTGATGTAGGTCCCTGTGCCACAAATGTTTCTTTGTTGTGTTTCCTTGTATAGTGAACCGTAGTTCCGGCAGCTTCGTATTCACCGCTCCACTGAATGTACCAATGACCGTTCAGGTAATATTTCCCACTAGGAGATTTAAGAGCCAGGTAATTGGGTGCTCCAGCAACTTCTTCCACCCGGATGTGGCGCGCGCCCGCGGGAATAACAGCGGTTTCTACATACCCTGTTGAAAAGTTGCAATAAGGTAAACTTGTTCATTTTCCTTCTAGTTGTTAGTTTCGCACCCGTCCTTGTTCTAGTTTTTCTTCCCGTTCCCCCGAAAATACCAGTTCCCGTTCTTGCTCCCACATGGTTAATTTCTATATAAAAATAAGCTGAAAAGAAAACCCTATCGCGAGGATATTGATATTGATATAAATTGGTATCTAGATTGCTGACTGTTTTTTTTATCACCAACACCACCACCACTACTATTACAATTACTACAACAACAACTACTACTACTACTACTACTATTACTACTACTACTACTACTACTACTACTACTACTACTACTACTACTACTACTAC
>JAOBAY020001305.1:0-15641 GCA_025331085.2 Zoanthus sociatus | reverse complement strand
AGTAGTAGTAGTAGTAGTAGTAGTAGTAGTAGTAGTAGTAGTAGTAGTAGTAGTAGTAGTGGTAGTAGTGGTAGTAGCACTGAAATATAAACATACATCACTCTTTTTCACACCGAACATGGTTAGAGTTCCAACACTGGCAACCATTACATTGGGACCACTGGACACTGTTTGACAAGAGGAACCAGGATCCATCACACGAGCGATAGTATGTCGTTTGGTGTTCGCATTATCATAGAACACGTAGGTACCTCCTTCTTCAAACACGTGCACAAAGAAACTTAACGTTTTGTTGGTAGTGGTTATAACCTCGTGAAGATGTTCAAAGTTGCCGTAGTCAAACCTGTCGTTTTTGTTGAACAAATGGTTCTTTTTATATCTGAAAATCAAACATCAATTAGTGACAAACTTGTTGAATAAGTTTAACGGTAACTGATAATTCGATCGTTAGTCTTAATGAGTGCAACCCTCGAAACGTCATCAAGAAATCTTAAAAGTTTAGCTATGTTACGAGTCTAACAAACAACTTTCCTTTACTTTACCTTGAGTTTGCTGTTACAGTCTCCCTTTAACTTTCCTAGCCTATGCTATTAGGTCTTATCGGTTAAAAGCGTTTTTCAACTGACTTTCCACAGAGTAATTTAAAGGGCCCACAGACACTTGTGTGGTCTTCTTGTGGTCTATTTGTTTTACTAAGAGCATTTTTAATATATCAACTGAATTGAGATAGGGTAGTAGGCTATCTACAATCCAAAACTGTCCAACTTCTTTATTTAACTTAGCACTACAAACAAGCCCAACAGATATGTATTTGTTTTCATAAGTACTACTTCAATATATCTAAAGTAAAAAATATTGCTAATAGACCATTTCACAGTTCCTGAAAGGTAACCAAGCTTCTACATGAAACTGAGGCTTAGGATGACCTGACACAGTTAGAGAAGTGTAAATAATTAGCATAAGAAAGAAAAGTCTATTATTTCCACTTCTCTAACTATGTCAGGTCACCCTAGGCCTCGGTTTCATGTAGAAGCTTGGTTACCTTTTAGGAACTGTAAAATGGTCTATTGTTGCTATACATTCAGTTTATCCATGAAATTAAAATAAAACAAATAACATGTTGATTCAGTACTTAAAAATTATTAATAAACCAAAACAAAGTTTCTTTGTGTTTTGCTCTCATAAATTAATTCCATAATGAATATAAAGCCTAACACTTTTTGTTTATGTTTTTTTTTGCTTAGTTTCAGGTAATTTGAAAATAACTATGATACACAATACGAACCTTGGATAACTGCTCAATGAACGATTTTGCTTGTTGACTGAGATCTTAAAGACGATTGCCTGTCCAATCTCTAGGCAAATCAGAGGGTTATTGATAGTCGGTGTGGTAAGCAAATTCGGCTGGGTAGAGTTTGCAACTGCACGTCGCTTGCGTCTAGCCTGGGGACTAGGTTGTGGGGTTGTGGTAATCATTTCTTGAACCTCTTCCGATGTCCTTGGGATATACCCCTTTGCACCATCATCTCCAAATGATACAAACTGCAAGAGAAGTATCAATCAGGGAAGTATTAATAGTACACTTAAAATTCTGTGAACGAAAGGTGTGAGGACAGGTTTCAATAATAAAAGACATTTTAATTTCTGTGAGAATACATAACAAATGTACGGCACCCAATAGAGTTGAACAAGAACAAGTACAACATGCAGGGCTGGGTTGTTCAAAAGCTGGGTTGAGCAAAAATTCAGCCAGCAACTTCTTGATTTGGACAATTTTTTAAAACTAATGTAATAATCTAAACGATGAACCAATTATTAAATGATATTAAAGATAAGGAGAAACTCGGAAAAAATCCGAGCCCCAGATGGGATTTACAAACATCTCTTGTCATCCTGGTGAATTTAACCATGAAGTTGACCTTTCCCGGTTTATCTTCTATTTTGTTTTATTAGAAATTGTCGGCTGGTCGTGGATCTTTTATCAAAAATAGTCAAAAATCTCTCACATTCTTCTTAACATGCAATTTTTATTTTGTAACTAAAACTGTCATTTGAAGTGCTCAAAATAAATCAAAGAAATTGAAACAAAATCTTACTTTTAGGGCTTCTACCACCCAAACTACTGAGGCTATTAGGTTGAATCTCTTTGGGAGCTCCACTTTTACACAGTGCCTAAATCTAAATATTATTGTTGATAAAAGTCAATCTCGTGAAAATGAGGAAGCACACATCCCCCCTCTCTTGTTGCTTTGTTGTTTCATGCAGTTTTAACAGCGACTGAACACTTTATACACCTACAGAGATCGTAAGAGTATAATCATAACGTTATGAAACTCAATTAGCCACACCACTGCATTATCTCGGTGAATACAGATTTGACTCCCGAACAAGCCTAATGTTTATTCTCTATTGTAAATAATTTAATTCCATCAAAACGTATCATGCTGTTGTAGACTATATCCACGATGCAAATTTAGTCACAACAATCACATCAATAATATTCTGATCTTCACAACAGCAAACGTTTACTTAGTGCATTGGAATCTGCATAATAAATAAAACCTTTCAGAATCAGCGGACACAATAACTGAACCAATTTTACCTGAGACTGATGTTGTTCATTGTCAAAGTCATTCACACCCATTTCGTTCTGAATGTCAAATATTGCTGATGAGTCACCACTGCTAGAAATCTGGAGTATTCCTGTTTTGGGATTCCGCTGTACTATGACTTTCGGCTTGTTCTGCTGGCAAGTGATATTACACTCAAATGGTGTCTGGTCACATACACACTGGCCCAGTTCCTGGACGAACCGACCAGAGCGAGAAGGGTCTAAGGACTGGCACTCTTTGATACACTCAAGGTTAGCATCGCTTGGATCTAAACACCCTCGGCTGAAGGAATCTCGAAGTTTTCCAGTTGCACACCGTTCATCTACCTGTGATGTGATAGATACTTTATTGAGTTTTAAAAACTATACAGCTGTACAGCTGAATTGTTTTAAGACTTTACAAGCGGATATAATTATAAAAAAGTCAAAAACAGTAAAGACAAGACAGTTTTTAAAACGATTAGTTTTCACCCCTTGAGAGAGCAAATTTCCGTTGGTGCCTTAGATTGTATTGGCAACTATTTGAATCTGGTAGCACACAGTACAGCTTCTGGCTCAAGTTTTTTTTTTCAGAGGAAAAAAAAGTTAAGTAAAAACAGGATATAAAAAGAACCAATCAAGCCAGCTGACTAAAAATCATCCCAATATATAGACATTACAACATGTTTACTGCTTGATATGGTTTTATTCACGAGTGTTTTGCTTAATATAACGAAACAAGCAAGTCTGCGAGAGAGTGACTGATATGATTTTAAGAAAATTAAAAAATTTGAATTAAAAAGCACAAAATAAACTATTTGATATCCAATTTCAGTATAAAGATTGAAAAACACAACATACATTGCTAAGAAGGTGTTTCGTAATTCATTCCGTCTTGTTTTCTTATGCTGACAAGAAACTCTTAAAACATAAATTATCCCGCTTCTTTGAAGTGAATTTTTCGGGCTGATCTTTATCGCCTTTGTTTTCTTTTTCTTGATATGTTTTGTTCTCATTTTAGTCTAAAAACCAGGAAATATAGTCAATCGAAAAACTGATAAACCGCTTCAAAGTCAAAACTTGTTTGAAAAAAAGCAGGAGGCATACAGACGTCACCAAACTTATGATAGAATAATGTGATTGGCTGAAAGTATTTCTATCAGATCACTTCACTAGACTATTTAACCGTGAAGTGATATATCACTTCACTTACGTGGTTTTTCTACACTGCTTTATCACATGGATACCTACCCTAAATGTGTAATAAATTTCTATAACAAACTCTGTATAATAAACCACTGCTTTCACTAAGTACATTTCTCTTTTGTTTTAATTAACACACCACAGTGAATATTTTTTTTTTGTTTAGACTGATAACACTTACCACTTTCTGACACGATTTATCACTGTTTCCATCACTTTGTTTTTTGTCCAGGTCGTCATAAAACACATATCCGGCAAAACAAGTGCAAGCCCCACTGGATATCTGGAAAGATCGGTTATCTCCAATACATGTGCATTTGGCCTGGCCAGGCTCTGCCTTGGAGCTACTTCCACATGGTCGACAATTGGTGCGGCCTGGCACATTGTTGAATGTGTTAGTAGGGCATGGGTAGCAGTCTGCAGGACTAGAAGCTAATGTTCGGTTACCGAAGAAACCTGCCTGACATGGATTCTTGTCTCCACTTTGTAGAGGGCAGTAGTACCCTTCAGGGCATGGGTTCACGTATGGTCCAATACATCCTACAGGGCAAAAGTATCCACGAGGACAAATGTCACAACGGTGGCGCTCAGGATGGTTTCCATATGTCCCAGCTGGACATATCTGGCATGATGTTTGAAGATTTGGGCGAAGACCTGAATTATTGAGGGCTTGGTATCCGAGTGGACATTTTAAGGGTACAGCACTCATTGAAGGGCAGTAGTCGGGGTAGTGACAGATGTACTCTGTTGACGTGCCATTGGGACAGTAATAACCAGCTAAAGAAAAGCAGACACATAGGTTAAACAATATTTAGTAGTTATTAACTTTTCCTATTTGAACTTTAGTTGAGGCTGAACCTGAGGGCAATTATTTGCTGACACTGTAGCTCTCGTGTCGAACTGATGCCACAAGGAACTGTGAGATATAAATTTTGTCTGGACGGCAAAAACGGAAAAACAAACCAATATTATGACTGGTCTTACCACAGGTAGCCCAGTAATGAAATAAAAGAAATTGCTTACTGTACCTGAACATCCATATGGGTAAGACGTTGTGTAGTTACAGAAAAAGCCTCCAGGACATAAAGTCTCGTGAGTTGATCCAGGCTTGCAATAATATCGCTCACGACAGGGTATTCCTCCAGTGTTGGTTGTGTTGGCTGGACAATAATACCCACCCGGACATGGAGAGCATTCAGTGTAATTTCTAGCACCAGGAATTTCACGGCGGAATCCCGGGTAACAAAGCTCTGGTTTCTGAGCAGAATAACAATAATGTCCAACAGGGCATTTGCTGTTTTTGAAGTCCACCATTCCTGTAACATTACACCAGTAACCCGCTGGACACGCAAAACAGTCTGCCTCTGTTTTCCCACCAACAATATCTCGGTATCGCAATAGGGGACACTTTATGGGATATTGTCCCTCCATACAATAATGTCCCTTTGGACATGGAAGGCCTTGAGCCGTACCTAGGTAGAAAACATGGTTTATAGACCTCATTCATAAATGGCAGCGATTTTGTTATTATTTTGTCTATATTCAAATTATTTCAATAAGTCTCATTATGAGTAACATTCTTTGGAGAGGTAACTCAAGAACGAGGCTACTTAGGTGAATTTGAATAAAGACAAAAAAATGCTAAAATCGTCGCCATTTGTGAAAAAAAGCTATTAAATTTCTAATAACTTAGAGAATCCAAGGATAGCGCAAACTTGTTCAGGAATGATTGTACACTGTATAATAAATAATGACAGTTTTAGTTTGTAGCCTTATTTTCTCAATGGTATTATGAGACAACTAAGGACTGGCGAGGAATGTACATACAAAAGAAATCAGACTAGGTACAGCTATTGTATGTAATCTGTCAGCTTGTCATAACTTTTTTTAATTAAGTTGACCTTTTAGTGCAATATTTTTCCCTTCAATGATGAAAACCCAATAGACGTTAAAATAATGATTGCAATGCGATAGTTCAAGGATTAAGATATATTTATCAGAGACCATTACACATTCCAACCATTCCACAACAGCTTACTCTCTCTTTCTCTGATGACTGATTTTATGACCTCTAACCTCTTCTTCTCTCATACCGTAACAAATGATCCCACTATCTTAAGAGTCCTTGCAGCTCAGACGCTGGAGGTTTTGGGTTCAGAATTTTTTCTGAGTATTATTGGTTTGAAAAGAGAAGATTGGTTTTATTTTCTTCCTACAAACCATTGCTCAAGGTTATGGTAATAGATTATTGTGCCGGTACGTAAAACGGTGGCTATGGCGAAGATAATTAAATCATGACGTTTGAGTACTTGTTTGAGACAGTTTCAAAATGTTTACAAGTCTATATAACAACTTAATATTCTTTGCAGTAGTAATTAAATAGTAGGAGTAAAAGTCAGCCCACATGTAAAACTAAGTTATCCTATGTAGGTTTGAGAAATGGAAATGGTGAATGATGATCACTAGACCAAGCAACTCCCTATTTTAAAATTTGCTACGTCGGAGAATCTCCGTGGGGTAGGGTGTGAAAGGAAATAGCAAGTATGAGGACATCATGGTGTGAAATTGCCGAGCTTAAGAAGTTACAAAGGGTTGTCAAAGTCTAAACTTAAATGGGAATTTGAATTTGAATAGAGTAACAGTAGATAAAAAACTAATAAATTATATTGAGTTACTCACCACTATAACAGTACCGTCCAGTGACACAAGGTTTACAATCAGACACAGTGCCATCACCTCCCGTGTAGTTCTTCATAGTGTTAACTGGACAAGGGATAGGAGCAATAGTAGCAGTTGGGCAATAATGTCCCCCCTTACATGGACCGTTCTCTTCACTCCCCAGCTGATGGGAAGGAGTTGGTGAGGGACTGCGACTCTTGCAGAAATATCCACCCACACATTGACCAGCAATCTCTCCAGCCAGACAGAAGTGTCCAGCAATACAGGGTGTACATTGTGAGGCATTCGCAAGTCCAGTTGTGTTCTCGTGTGTGAATGTACCATTGGGGCACAGGATGGGTGTTACGGTTCCTGCAGGGCAGTAGTGTTTGGGAGGGCACTTCTGTGGTGTAGGACTACAGTAGTAGCCAGCTGGACATGGTTTACACTGCCACTGACCAATTTTCCCGTCTGTACTTGAACCTATAATATTGAAACAATGGGCAAATAAACGTGTCTTAATTACAAGTAGTTAAATCAATGCTGATCTGAAAGGGTTTGTACGACACATTTTAAAACCGCAATTAACAGAGGGTATATAAAGTTAACATTTGCAGAGTAGGGATCAAATAGAAGGCTTCTGTAGTTCTTGCTGTAACAAATCAAAATGTGTAAAACAGAACAATAGTTTAAAAGAAAAAAAATGTACTTATACAAAGCGCGTTTTTTATTAATGTATATTGCTAATGGAAGTGAAAGAAAACTGTGAAAGAAAATATTTTGTTTTAATTACGATAATTACGATAGGAAATTTACAAATGCACATACCATTAATGGGACAAAGGAAATGCATTACCTGAATCACACTGTATCGGTTCAGCTGAACCTTCAGGGCAGTAATGATCGACAGGACACTGACAGCAGGAAGGCTGAGAGACATTTGCTCTTGAGCCCTGACGACAGAAAAAACCCCGGTCACAGGGGGCAGTAGGAAGCTTATTTCCATATCCTCCACAGTACCATCCTGGACTACAGTCAAGACACTCCAAAGCAGATTTGGCCCCTGTTGTGTTCCTAAATGTTCCAGGGGGACATTTCTGGGGAGCAGGAGTGCCCTTAGTACAGTAAGAACCAGTTGGGCAAGGGCCGTTATCGGGGTACCTGCTGTTTGGATTTGGTGTTGGCGAGTTGGCTCCTCCCTGGCAATAGTATCCTTCATAGCAAGGGCCGTTTGGCTCGGTCTTTCCTGCACCCTCACAATATTGACCCGAAGGGCAGTCTGTGCACATGTCTTGGGTTACAAGTCCACTTTTGTTGCCAAACGTCCCTGGGGGACAGGGGGTAGGAGTTCCATCAGGGCAGTAATAGCCACGTCTGCATGGAACCACAACTGTCATGTTTTGATATGGACACTCGCTCCCAGGTAGGCACTGGATACAAACACCACTTCCCCGGTTGGGTTGGTATGTTCCTGGTTCACAACTTAGTGGAAAGTTTGTACCTAAAAAATAAAGAGTGAAATAAAATTGAGGTGTAATTTCTTGCTTTTCAATAAATGGATTGTAGTACATTTAATTATATCGAATTTGAAATCTCTAAATATTATTGCAAATTGACTGATAAAAACAGCATGTTTTCATGCATCTACAAATCATGGTACCCAATAGAGAAATGCGAAAATTAATGAAACATAGTGTTATTGTTCCAAAAGGTTTAGATGACAATGTAAACTGTAGAATCAAAAATAAAATAAACGAGAAAGAACTAAATAAAAGCAAAAAGTAACTTTCACATCTTGATTTGATGTTAATAACACTATCATATGTTACAAACATATAATGTTTACCTGATGGGCACCTAAATCCTGCGGGGCACAAGTACCCCATGGACGGATCAGTTGGTTTAGGTGTGTTTGAACCACCTGTACACACATAACCTGCATCACACGGTGGTGCAGTGCCAAGAGGAACCACAGAACCATTGCAGTATCGTCCCACTGGGCACCGGTGACACTGTGAGCTAGATTCTATACCCCCCTGGTTGTGGAAGGTTCCAGGTTTGCATGGTTGTGGATCTGAACCATTTGGACAAAAGAAACCAGGAGGACACTTATCATTCAGGTACGTGTATGGGAATGCAGTATAACTTGGATGGCTGGTGGCAAGGATATCCTGGATTGGTGTTGGAGATTTGGAGCCTTCTGTGCAATAATATCCTCCATAACAAACACCCGTTGGACGTTCTAGTCCTGGGGTAGCACAATAGAAACCCCGAGTGCATTCCGTGCAGTTATCTTGATGAGACAAACCACTGCGGTTGTTGAAAGTTCCTAAGGATGAAATATAATTAAGTTATATCATTGCTTCCCTTAAGTAGCATGGTTATAATAAAACATAATTGAAAGAAGAACCAAAATCAAATGTAATTGTTTATCACTTTAAATATTAGCATTCTTCTTACCAACTACGTTGTGATTTTTTTTAATAATCACCAAACATTCTCGATTTTTATTAGTTACACTGTGAGATGAAAGCGTTATAACAGAAGAGGCGAATTGTTTTTCTTATATCATAGAAAAAAAATGTCTAGTGGAGAACGGCCTTAACATTAATTATAACTTTATCATGTTTCACAATGGTATGCTATAACCACTTACGTTCTGGACACGGGAAGTCTCTGTAGCTGGTTGTTTTAAAGGGGCAGTAGTGGCCCTTTTCACAAACCGATGGGGCAACCACTGGCGCACTGGTTGGATCACAGTAGTAACCAATCGGACAGTCCTTACAGAAACTCTGACCTTCCTCATTCTGATATGTTCCGTTCTCGCATCTCTTAGGTATTTCTGTTCCTCGAGGGCAATAATGACCTCTAGTGCAAACATAGTTGGCAGGAGTTGCAGTATCTTGTCCACCAGGACAGTAATAATTTGCAAAACATTTGTCAGTTGGGGCTGACAGTCCTGTCCCAGCACAGTATCTTCCTGCAGTACAGTTCCTACAATCAGAAAGCTTAATGTTCATCTTTGTGCCTGAGAATGTTCCAGCTGGACACGCCATTGGTATTCCAGTGCCCCTCGGACAGTAGTGGCCGACAGGACATTCAAACTGGTCTGGGACTGTAGAACTGTCATTGCAGTGATAGCCTGGTGAGCAATCGTCAGTAGGTGTGTGAAGTCCAGCATGAGCACAGTACTGCCCCAATTTGCATGGCAGAGGTTTTTCAGACCCTCTGGGGCAATAGCTACCTGCTGGACAGATGTCCCCTGCAAAAACCAAACATTAATTTCGTAAAATCTATTTTACCAAACTAAACTAACAACTATTCATCAATACTAAACTGCAAGTTTTATACATGTTTATAGGATTTGTCTTTAATCACCACGAAAGCAAAATATACCCAAAACATAAAAAAAATATACTCAGCTTAATGGAAACTATAACACCTATTAAAACTCATGACAGATTAAACTAAAATAGAAACACTTAAATACATTTTGCCCGTTTTGCTAGTCTTTATGTCTTTTTACTGGGATTGAAATACCATGCACACTTGCGAAAATGGCAGTGAGATGAAAATATTTTCATTAGGTCAATATAAATTAAAATCTAAACCATATTTTTTGTCACGACAATGACAATAGTAGTAATGTTTTGACAAACTTAAAATATAAATTTCAAAGAGAAAGAGGATAAAGGTTGAGCCGTTGATTATATCAGGAATTCTCTTTTTGAACTGCTACTTTGCAATGTACATCTAAAAATTAAAATTGTAAAATGTCATTTGTAACTGAAACTATCTAAAGATTTGGTTTAAAAAATGACTTTTTCAAGCTATTAAAAATAGTTACACTTTCCAGTTCGAAATGCTTAACATCATAGCTCCATTATTCTCAACACTATCAACTGAACCCTTAGATGAATTATTTCTTACTAAGAATGTTCACCTGTTGTTTTATTCCATGCCGGGCAAACACATTCAAAGTTTGTGTAACATGTGCTACCAGGACTTGTTGCTCCCGTATAGTTGAGTATTCCAATATCCCCTGGACGGTTACTCGATGATCCACCAGCACAGTAGAACCCAGGATCACAGTCACCATTTGGTTCTACTTGGCCAGCTCCCTGGCAATATTTTCCTGCAGGGCACAGTTGGCATGAAGATACAGAGGGCTGGGAAGTCCTGTTATTAAATGTTCCTGGTTTACATGGGTACTCTGTGGCAAATCTGGTTCCGTTTGGACAATAATGCCCCTCAGGACAATCAAATGGTGTGATTGTTGTACCGTTACAGAATTTACCTGGAAAAACGAACAATAGTGAAAAAGGTTTCGAAGTAATAACTCCAAAAACTCATCAGAAAGTTATCTGAAACTATGTGTCTTCAGTACCGAAGAGTATACCATTAATATATTACCAGTTATCTAAATGTTAACTCTCAACATTTAGAACTATAAAATACATAGCCTCAGATGCAATGTAAAAATTACGTTGAAATTTCTTTTTATTTCATCCATGCATGAAGTGAAAAATGTGATAATGTAAAAGGACTAAAATGTCACTCTTGGTTCGGCTGTTAGCACGGTTTTAAGGACTAGGACGAGTATCTTTAAATATGCAGTGATCAAAAATGGTGGATTTCTCTCAGGTTTTGCTTTACGCTTTGTGCGAGTAAACTCTACTTTATAGTTATTGACTGAAATAGAATGGTAAAACTATTTTCAGCTATAGTGCTACCCGACACTTAAAATTGAAATTCAGGAAAATGACCTAAGATGGCTCACAAGCAGCCTTTGATTAGCAAATAAAATGAAAATAACAGCAAATCTACCTTAACAAATGAAACATTTTTGCATTAAGTTTTCATTAGTCTGGTGATGCACAGCACTCTAAATAAGTGAATGATCGAATCCAGGGCTTGAAATTAGCACTTGCAAACTCGCGAAATGCGAGTCTAAAAAATATCCTCTGGCAAATATTTGCGAGTATCGGTATTTCTCCAGTAGAATTTTGATTAAAAAATTTAGCTGTTTGAGAATCTTGTGGCGAAAAAACTACAAAACATTGAGGGCAGTCACTGGTAAGCGGTTTTATGTAGAACCTATGCTCAAATTAGCTGTGCGTTCCCGTTCTACGTGGGTGAGCACAGAGATTGATTTCGTGATTTTAACAGGTGGCGGACGTCAATACAGCGGCAAAGGAGACCACAAAATTAACGCTTTGATACACATTTTTTTTCACATTTATTTTTTTACTTTTCAGGTCGCTGAAAATCTTTACATTGATTTAGTTCTCAAAGGGAAAATGGCCGCATTGAAAAGTAGCTAGTGAGGTTCCTAATTTTGCTAGTAAAAATAGAGCTTACTAGCAAAACTTTGCTAGTGGACTAAAAAGTTAAGTTTAAGCCCCTGGAATCTACCGATAGCCAGTCCATTTAAAGACAGTTTTCCTTTTGTCTACTCTAATTTGTTACATAAGTTGATATTTGTTATGCTAAAAGATTTCGGCAAGATGGTGAGTTAAACAGCGCCTCTAGTAACCATCCTTTTTCCCGTTGTCTTGTCCAACAAAGCAATAGGTGGAATTGCCCTACCCTCCATCCCTCAGTATGTTAACATTAGAACTTGGATTAATACAGTTTAAGAATTAATTTTGTACCTTATGTTTTGTGACTTAAAAGGCCCGTTCAAAAGGATCAAACATGTTGGTCAAATATCAAATATTGTGGGATGCAACATGTCTGACCCGCTGAACAGCATAATCAAACATGTTGGACAGTGTTGATTGGTGTTGGACGGCGTTGGATGAAGTTTGACTTTGTTCAAACTTTTTATCCAACATCGTCCAACATTTTTGTTTGCGTGATCAAAAAGACGCCATAATTTCGTGTCTGACCCTGAAATCGAATGTACATTATATTACAAGAGGATACACAGGTCTCCTTCAGGACACTGGTACAAGGTTATAACATTTTAGGGTTAACCAACTGAAATTTCACATACGTTACAATTCAGTTGATTTACACTATCTTCAGTGGGCTCATGTTTTTCAATTTGTTCTAAATTAAAAATAGAAGAGCAACCAGGAATTTAATCTTAGTTTTTAAAGGCTTTAGTCTGGAAACCGAAAGCTTACGTTTTTAAATTTTTAAACAAGAGAACGCTTTTTATATATCAATTTGTTCTAAATTGTTCACTTGCTGGTGAGAAACCATAAATATTTTTTTTGACGTGCTGACAAGTGCCGAAATTTCAAACAAGTTTTTTCGCCATTGTCCATTCTTTAATGACTCTACACTTAAAAGCTCCTATGAAACACTTTTTATCTCTGATTTATGCACAATAGTTTCTTAACTTGGTAACACAAAGGCACACAGTTTGGGTGATAAAATTTGAAATGATAAAACAGCAATTTTAAGTTGTGTAAAGCACTGTTACCTGCAGGACACAGAACGCAGGCTGCCATTTGTTCCTGGTTGGCATAGTAACCTTGTTTACAAGGTGATGGTATACTCGTCCCCTCAGGACACTCATGTCCTCTATAACAGCGACCACCAGTTCCTAAAAATCCTGAACTTGGTGATTTGACATTTACTCCTGATGTACAGAAGAAACCTGCAACACAAGGAACCAAAAACGAATTTATCTTGTTTTTTTTTAGTTTTATTTTGAAGAATGATACTATAACAACATGTAATAAATATACTTTATAAAAATTATACTTGCATGTTTTAGGTTACCTTTAGGAGTAAAGACTATAAACTGATTCTAGAAGTAATCACTATTCAAGGATATGAAAGCCATAGTAAAACAGAAGCACAGAAAGTTTTAACTTTCAATTTATTTGGAATTTCAGCCTAAAATTAAAATGTATTTTAGAACGTTTTTTTTCCAGCAGCTTAAATAGTGATACGAAGATTAATTTTTTTAGCCCTTAGCTTGTCTACAATCATTCATATTACGGAGAGACAGCAGCCAACAAACAGATACAATTATGCAATTTGCGACATAAAAGCAAACCTAGCAGATTATGATGATGATCATTAATGAATTTACCAGTCTTAGTTTTGAGAGAAAGGTATAGTGGTCAAAAGTGTTTTATTTTAAATCATAATAGATAGAAGTTCTCAGTACAGTGACACGCTAAGTTTAAGCCAATGGCCTAAATTAAGGTTTATTTCAGTACTATCCAATCAATTATACCAGATTATGTCAGTAAACATTTTCCAGCTAAAAACTGTTGCATTTGAGGAGTCAGGTTGGCATACTGGTCAGTCGCGCCTTTCACCTCTACATCCTGGAATTGATTCGCAGGCTCTGCACGTAGACTGAGATTTGTCGATCTCAATCTGACTGTTTTCCTCCCTCTGCAAATTCAACCTTCATGCTAAGATCTGAGCCGTCGAGCAATTAAACATTAGCTTCTCGCTAGGAAGAATGGGCCAACCACTTCCTTCGCAAATGATGTTAAATAAAGTCATTATTTTTTATCTTTTTATTAATATGTAGCACTTACCTCCAGCACACTGACCAGTAACATTTGATATACCCGGCACAGCACAGTAACTTCCTCCTGAACACTGAGTACACTGACTCTCAAGAGAAAGTCCTGCTCGCCCACCATATGTGCCCTTAGGACATGGCCTGACATCATAGCCAACTCCTCTTGGACAGTAGAATCCAGCAGGACAGGGCTCAGGATAGACTTGTTGGATACACTGAAACCCTTCAGGGCACTCCAGACACAGCGATGCACCTATTTTGAAAGGTGGCCAAAATTAGCACTAAGTTATAGCATTAATAAGAAAAGATGTAAACTGTTTAAACAAAATCATTTTAATGTGGATATCACGTAAAATGTTTGAAAAACTAAAAATAATGGGCAAGTAAGTAAAAATAAACCAATCTTGATATATCAACATTCAACTTCTGTCCAAGGCTCAAGGAAATAAAACAAAAGGAACCCGAGCCAAACCCAACCCGAACCCCAGCCAAGCCAGCCAAACCTGAGGATACTCATGTAGAGCAAAAACATTGGTTTTAATTAACTGATAACTGTGTATTTCATGCCTTATTATAATTTATATCATAATCCCAGCTGGCATTGGCGAAGAATAATTTATTTCTTTTGTTTTATTGCCCTAAGCCTCGGACCCGAGCTGAATTTTAATATATCGAAATTGGTTGATTCTTAACAGATAGAATAAAACATACGCAAAGTTTAACAGCTTTTCTTCATAGTTTAAATTAACTGCTACATATTAAACAGAGGTAAGTCACAAGAATAGTACGAGATACAAATTAGTATATATTATGTTTAATACATGACAACTGATAGGAAATTCAGGTGAACAAAAAAAACTGCAAAGGGTGTTTAACTACATGTGGTGATGCATTTTCATAGGTGATAACAAATTTATCACAAGTATTTAGGTATTTCATCAATAACCATATTTAACATGTCAAAATGTACGAGCAATTAAAATAGAACTTTATATCATGCACTTCTACCTTACAGTAAACGTTTTGTACGACACTGAAATTTGTACCGCAATTTGTTGCTAAGTGCTCACCAGTTTCATTCATGTAAGTCCCGTTAGCACAAGGCAGTGGTTTCCTGGACCCAATCAGACAGTAGTGACCCTCAGGGCAAATGTTTCCGGTACGCCCATCTGTTGGGTTTGGTTTGCTTGCATTGCCGTTGCAGTAGTAACCAGCGTGACAATCGGACGTCACGCTATCTTTACCAGGTGTCTCGCAATACTTTCCTGGGTCACATGATACACAATCCTCAATTTTTTCCTTACCAAAATACGGGTTGTATGTGCCTTTTGGACAGTCAATGGGAATGGGTGTCCCTTCTGGACAGTAACTGCCATTGGGACAGTGAGTACCGAATGGTTTGCCAACTGGAGCACTTTCTGTTGACCCCCCTGAACACCAGTGGCCTTTGGAGCACCTGAGGGTTGGGTTAGTTTGTATACCAGGGGTCGGGCAATAATATCCAGGCGTGCAAGGTCGACACTGGCTGGAATTCATAAGTCCAGTTTCATTGTTGAAGGTTCCTAAAAATAAAAAAAACCTCCTGGTTACTTTGAACTAGGATACAATTCGGCATTCATCATCATCATCATCAATCCAGTTTTGATCCGGTTTTATCCCCGTAAACGAGGGTGGCCGGATTTACCCCACTCT
>JAOBAY020001143.1:0-15644 GCA_025331085.2 Zoanthus sociatus | reverse complement strand
ACAAACTCAAAGAGGAGAAAAAAAGGAGTCACCATGTCGCCAAACAAGGTTGGATTATCTGTCTTTTCCACTCGAAAAACCGATAATTTTTGCATTGAAAACATCAATGCAAAAATTGTCGTAATGGTGGTTTTTACACATTAAACCTAAATGAACTAAAATTACTCTAACAACGTCAAAAAGTCTTGAAATTTCCAAACTGCAACGATTTAAAAACTTGATTGCGTCACTAACAACAAGCTTTGTTCACTTAAAATATCAATTATACCTTGTTTAACGGGGCATGACCACAACCCGGGCATACGCATTGGGTTTGTTTGGCAAAGCAATTTTTTTCATACTAAGATGCAAAAATTGGAAGGATTTCGAAAATGTCTCCAGTTATTGATCCTTAACAGTTGGGACTGACTTAGGGTATCAAAGGACAGACCTTATGAGAGCGGAATGGCGAAGGTACTGGCCGACCACATTCACACTTCGAGGGAACTTGAAAAATTTAGGCTAAATGAGCCGTAATGGGCATGATCGAGTCGTGACCATGCTCCTTTAAGAATCCTTCGAGCCCGGTTGTTTAAAATCGCACAAAAAGTAATTTCCCTATCGCTGAAGGGGCTTCAGCGTTAAGAGGGGTTTAGATTCAAACCCCATCTGGAACTCGGATTTTTTCCGCGTTCTCCTTGTCTTTAATGTCATGTTATTGTTGTTTTGTCTTTTATATTTAACAAAGCTTGGAAATTGGGATAAAATCTTTAGTAACTCAGTAACCTACGTAGCAAGCGTTTTACAAATTTTGGACGCGCGAGAAATAAGGGCGAGCAAAAAATAGAGTGCGGGGGTTTGGGGGAGGAAACGCTTACCCGCAAACCACCATATTTTGTTTGAATGCTCGCCCCCATTTCCAACGCGTCCAAACTTTTGTAAAACGCTTTCTACCCAGGCTAGTAACTCAGTGGTTACGGAGCAACCGACTAGATCACAGAGGGGTGTAGATTCAACTCCCATCTGGAACTCGGGTTTTTTTTCTGAGTTCTCCTTGTCTTTAATGTCATGTTCTTGTTGTTTCGTCATTAATATACTCAATATAAATTAGTGTTAATCACTTTTTAAACAACCCTATAAAGTTATATTGTTCATTGAGAACACTATAATGCTCATCACTGCAAGTATTTTTTCAAAAAAATATGATAGAAGACCTTTAAATATCTAGCTAGAGCAAAATTTAAAAAAAACGTGGATCCTAGAACACCGTTGGACTTCAATACACAATTTTAGAGCATCTTTCGGTTCTTCATGTACTGAAAGATATGGATTTAGTGTAAGTTAGTTAAAAGAAGGGACCTTGCTTAAATTTGAAACGAGAGCTGTCTGCACGATGCTTAGATCAAGTTCTACGCAACTCCATCCATTTGGTGCTCCACCACTGGCTGATTGCTATAACGTTGAGCCATCTGTTATTGGACTGACTTGAACTGTAATAACATCAGATGATTTTGTGTTTGTCACTGTAACCGTGGATGGTTCCTCTGTCTCACATTCATGCTTGAGTTCACCAGGTGAAAACACTGATACTTCTGTCGACGAGTCTTGCTTGTGCTCCTCTGAAGGTTCGCTTTCTTCCAGTTCACCTTCCTCCATCCATCGCTGCCGTTCATTCAGCAGGCTGTCCTGCTCTGCTGATATGTTATGAAGTGGAAATCGGACACCATCACCAAGGCTAAAGATTGAGGAGAATAAGTTAACAGATATGTCAATCAGAAAAAAAGAACAATAGTAACAAGTATAAACTAGGTATTTCTGATAGAAAGTGAGTGCTGCGAGTACACTGTTTTATTATAGTGACAATCCTGTTCTATTTTCGCCATTTAATGTATTCGGATTTGAACCGCCCGAAACAGGCAAAAATTTGCCATTTGTAACATGGCGTATTAACTAGTTATTTCTAACAGAAAGTGAGTGCTGCAAGTACACTATTTTGTTATAGTGACAATCCTGTACTATTTTTGGCATTTAACGGTGCATTGCGGCTCTAAACGGGTCACAATAAATTTGGGCCGCTGATCGCATTTACCGCCGCCTGGTTAGCCAAATTGGTAAGGTGCCAGTCTATCGTGCGGGAGGTTCGGGTTCGATTCCCGGCCGGACCACCACTCAGGGTCTTAAAATAATTGACGAGAAAGTGCTGCCTTTGCTCTAACATCTGCAAGCGGTTAGACTTTCGTGTCTTCTCGGATAAGGACGTTAAGTCGTAGGCCCTCGGAGTGTTTGTGTGTTTGTTGTCAAGTGGTAAACATGGTGTCCCCAATTAGTAGGCCTTTGGCCGGCTAAATAATACTTGACACTTCAATAAAGTTGTTGTTGTTATTATTATTGTTGTTATTATTATTATTATTATTGTTATTATTATTATTGTGTGTACCGAAATGCTAATTAGTGATATCCTTGAATCGTTGCTCGATACGGTATGAACTTGAACCGCTGATCGTATGTATCGCATGTTCGTTGCTACTGACATCCGATGATTACACTGTGTTTTTCTCGCAGCAAAAATAACGGCAGATTCTCAATGATGCATTGTGTTTGACAGACCGGGTTTAAACAGGGTTGAGAAGCAGTTATTTTACACCATGGTCATGGAGAAAAGGGAACAGTTGAGTAAAAAAGAGAAAATTAATACATATCCAGTTTACCATTTTTCAATAACAGTTTCTAAAGAAACACCGAAACATAATAATAATTTAGTAACTTTACTTTGGTGTCAATTTATTTAGCTCGCCAAATGCCTACTACTTTGGGACACCATCTTACCACTGTAAGTTGAACGGAGATCTTTTACATGACAAACACACACACATAAACACAGAAGCCTCCGAGGGCCTACGATTTAACGTCCTTATCCGAGAAGACGCGAAATTCTAACCGTTTGCAGATGTTAGAGCAAAGGCAGCACTTTTAAGACCCCGAGTGTTGGTCCACCCGGGAATCAAACCCGAGCCTCCTGCACGATAGACTGGCACCTTACCAACCGAGCGGCGGTGAAACAGTTTCTAATTGTCAAAACAATTACTAGTCCAGAGAAGGACTACCATTATGCAGACAGACATTTTTCCTATCTGTGAAAACAGTCATCATTTGCGACAATAAGGAATACATGTGTTGCTGAAAAACTAGTAAATAACAGTCAGTCTGATGAGTTTACTGCTAACAGGACAAGTAGGCTGGATTGTAACTCGCTGTAAAACTCCAAAATTGTTCAAATTATTTGTCCATTTTGATCACTTAAATGAAGTTAGCTGACTCTGTTGTGAATAAGTCAATTTGAAGGATGCTGCCTTGATTGTTGATAATTGTTACAAGACTATGTTTCACAGCATTACAATGTATTGAGTGCACAAGACTGGTACTAATCTGTACCTTTTTTTTATACAGTGAGCGAGACTTTGAAACAGAAAAAAAAACTCTGACTCACAGGTCTATGTTTTTTTGTATTTTTCATACAAATCTTATTTTCAGAAAACAACGTGTAATTTATATAGTAAATTCTTTAGCAATATTTAAATGAGCACTAAAATTTTCTATCAAAAGCCATCAATGCCTAAGTATTTTTTGCGGTTCAAATACTACATACTAAGTACTTATGAAAAACTAGAAAAAAAAAATATCTCAAGAAAATCGAGGGAAGTTTCACATACCTGGTATAGACTGGAAGAAGCCATAATAATTTATTTTTACCAAGAACTTGTTCTGCATTTTTTGTGGCTGAACCAAGATTAAAACCTTCTTTATCAGGACCATGTCGGAAATGAGGAACTCTAAAAGATTCTGTTGAGAAAATTTTATAGCAATCATAACTTAAAAAAAAAATACTACAATATGATTAACAAACAAATTTGACTAACAAATATTATTTTCAACAGTGTAGCAGTAGTGTTAAAAACAGTTCTACCTTTATTCATGAAAAAATCAACCTTGACTTAAAACGAGTCATTTGACTTTTTAAAAAACATATTTATAACAGAAGGTAAAACACAGTGAATGGCAGCCAATATTGCCCATTTCAAGTTACTAAATAAATATTAGATTGTACTTTGTGAAGGAGTATATATTTTTATAAGCAATAATTTTGTCACCATAGTGTGCATTGTTAATGGCTGTTGGCACTGCAAGAATCAAGACATTTCCAATGATTTTTAGCTTTTTTATATGGTTTTTATCAAACCTAACTTTAAAAAAGTTTTATCTCGCATAGTTTTTGATTTTAAGGACTCGAATTTTTGTTGTAAAAAGTGGCAAATTGTTACAGAAAATTAATAATTAATAATAATAATAACAATGGTTTAACATCAACTGTATATTCATACATAACCGAGATGGCTCTTTGCAGGGTATAAGATCATAAACTAATATAAAATTAAATTAAATTACACAAAATTAATTTAATTATAATAATTTGCAAGAACTAAATAATTATATGAAATTTCGTGGTCGATGAGCTATAAAATTAATAATGATTAGAGATGATATATTATGATGATTAATTATTTTATATATCAATGTAAAATAGCTCTCTATATTATTCGAAAGAATTCTTAATTGTAAAATACTAGCTTTTATGGTTTTTTGTTG
Source organism: Zoanthus sociatus (assembly GCA_025331085.2). Taxonomy (NCBI): domain Eukaryota; kingdom Metazoa; phylum Cnidaria; class Anthozoa; order Zoantharia; family Zoanthidae; genus Zoanthus; species Zoanthus sociatus. The sequence continues at coordinate 11,021 of JAOBAY020001143.1, read as the reverse complement.
TTTTTATTAAATGGTTTCTATTATAGATACTAAGTCTGTCAACAAAGATTATTAGTAATTATGATGATGGAGTTATCTGTTGAAAATTAATTATAGTATGTGTTGTTCATACGTCCAAGTTTCACCATTTATCAAACGGTACACTGTAAATATCTTACCTAAAGTACTCCTGTTTTTTGAGGTAAGCCAAATGTGGTAACCAAACAGGGACCACAGACTAATGGAGAACATAAGTGCAACAAAAAAGAGAAAGAGGATGTGGAGTTTTCCATCTCCTTCAAGGCTATTCTGATAAAACAAACAAACAAATAACATTATCTTACTTTTGTGCAAAATGTTTGTGCACTTTCTTTGTGCACTTTTTTACTCGGACAACTTGTGCTTTTACTTGTACACGTTTTTACAGAGCAACTATCCCATTTTCTTGTTTTTGTTTCAAACTATTTATCATACAATTTAAAACGCTTTTGTGAAAACGTTTTTGTTCTTTGTCAAATGATACTCTTTTTTATGATACTTTAAAAATTGAAAATTTTCCTCCATATTGGTTCATGGCCGCATCCTGAATGGAACTAGTAATAGCCATGAATGATGTCAGTATTATTCTAAATTTATCTAAAAGTACAAAGTGAAGGCAATTAACGGTGAATATCTAAACGAATTCGTCAAATAATGTCAATAACTAAAACTAAAAATTATCAGGTAATGCTTTTTGTTTCAAATTACGCCGTGGTAATTTGGCATTGATGTCACTCACGGCTATCGAAAGTCCCTTTCATGATGTGGCCATGAACCAAGATGGAGGAAACTTTTCAAGTTTTAAAGTCTTAGAAAAAAGAGTATCATTTGACCAAGAACAAAAACGTTTTCGTAAAAGCGTTTTAAATTGTATAATAAATAGTTTGAAACAAAAACAAGAAAAAGGGTATAGTTACACTTTAAGAAAACTTTCATCCTTGTGTGAGCAGTACTCTTTAAATGTTGCATAGAGATATAACTCTTATAATTATTATATATTTAATTCATGCATTTCTTAATTAAATATTATTGCAAATAGTTAATTTCTTTTATCATATTTTAATAATTTGTCAGTAATAAATATGCAATTCAGTCCTATTGACTGCAATGTTTCTCATGAATTAATAAAACCTGTAAGCCTGTAAACCTCAATTTTCACTTCATTCAATTATGCAAACATGATTTGATCAAGTTAGTTAAAGCGTTTTGCTTAAAAAGGAAACATTTGACTTTGAGTAATGTTTAACTCAGTGGTGGCACAAATGTAATGAACCATGTGATGAAACTACTCAGTAATTTACTGTATGACTGACAATCAACTGCCTGAAAGAAAATGAATGCAGCATCCAAATGGTAGAAAAAGCAGTGATTAAATAAGAACTTAAGGCAAAACCATATATCATGAGCCACGATTAAGCATCGCATGAAATTGTAAGAATAAAATCAATCTGTCAATGATAAACTGTCTTCCCTAAATTTCCTGATTTACTGATTTGTTACCTTTCTTCATTCATACTTTATGCTAAATATGTACTTGTAATCACTTGATTTTACTCTGGCAATGGCATGCAACATATCAAGACATCACTGATGATCATTTTCTGATTAGAAGGATCAACATTAACGTTCAAACCCTGTTGATTGTGTATTAATCAATTGAATTAACATTCTTAAAAATAATTTGTCAAAAACTGCAGCTGCAGTTACCCTCAGATACAAGGCCTCTTGTATACAGAAAAAGTAAAAACAAAAGAAAATGACACATGCCAGTATATAGCAAAAGAACAGTTGTATATATATGTATAAATTAATATATATAACTGAAACTTTCACACGTAGCTAACACTCATAGTTGACCACTCTTTGCAACTAAATTGCAGGAGTTTCTCAAGTAGGTGATTAGTAGAAGCTTTATAGCTGCTGTGAACACTTCAACTTAGGCAGTTTTATTTATTTACAAGTAATTCTTTCAACTTACAGTACTTAATTATTAAAAACTATTATAAACCCACAATGTGTGCTTTGGAACTCAAGTTCTATCTTCTCAAATTATTAATAAACAAGAGACTCCGCAGTAGTCTGTACTCTGCATGAGTCTGAATTTATAATAAGATACGAAATTATATTAGAATGGAAAAATATTGAATATAAAGAAATTAAATAAAAAAAAGGAAAAATGAAAAAAGAAAAAGAAAAAAAAAAACGTTTCCAAATGTTTCAACCAGGGCTCGAACCCGGGATCGAACCCCGAGTCTCTTGCATCTAAAGCTGATGTGCTAACCACTAGGCTATGACATAATCAGCAGTCAAATAGGCCTGGGTACGATCAGCAGTCAAATAGGCCTCGTGCAGAGTAATAACCAGAGTAATATTTGTTGCTAAGCAAGCCCTTAGATTTCATTTTTTATAGCTAACTAAGCTATTATTGCAGAAAGAAAGATTCCAGAGGACTGGAAAATGAACTTTATTATTCAATCTTTATAAAGGCAAGAGTGATGCACTAAAGAGAGGCAATTACAGGGGCATTAACCTAACCAAACGCTGCCTACATGTGATCAAGAGAGTAATGGAGAAGATAGCTTGTGAGTTGGTGTCTCTTGATAAGATGCAGGAGAACAACCGGTGCTATTTTTATTCTCCACCAACTTCAAGGGAAATATCTCACCAAAGCAAAAAATTTGTATTTGCCTTCGTAGATCTAAAAAACGCATTTAAGAGTGTGGGAAATGCAATATCTTGACATACCAGATCTAGAGTGGCAAAAGAACACAGTTCAGGCTATGTACACCTGTTCAGGTCAACAAATCCCTCAATAACAGTTTCAAGGTCCATCAAGGCTTTGTATTCAGTCTTCTCCTTTTAGTTATTGTCCTAGAGGCCTTATCACGAGAATTCCTCAATGGTTGACCTAGGAGCTTCTGTATGCAAATGATTAGTCATCACCTCAGACTTCCTGAATGATCTCCTGAAGAAGCTGTGTAAGTGGAAGTGCGGTTTGGAGTCAAAAGATCTTTAAGGCAATATGTGTAAGACTAAGATCTGATGTCTCTGGAATTACCCATTTGTTGTGCGTAGAAAGGATTATGAGGGTAACTTCATCTTCTCTAGTGGATGTTCCCAATGAGTACATAAAAATTGCAGCAACATAATTAGAAGGTTAATCGCCCAGTCCAACCAAGGGCAGGCTGTGACATAGCCAGTGAACTGCACTTTGAAGTAGATGATACCATCTGTGCTGGTGTTGAGTGCGAGGTTGCCATAAATCCCAGGGTGAGAGAGCTGACAGGGAGAAATTCAGGGATTTGCTTCCTATACTTTCATGCAAGATCTCGTGACTCAGAACATGTGATAAGTTGTGTTAGGGGTGCCATTCTATATGGTAACAACTGCTGAACCCAAAGAGGATTGACATAAGAGAAACTAGCATGATATGCTAAAATGCGATGTGCAGTCTCAAATCTGATAAGACCATTAACATAGGTGCTATTCACATAAAGCTCAAGATTTTCCTTGTGAGACTTTGGTAGTCCAGAGAGGGCATCATGATGGATCTCTTCAAGGAAGTGTGAAGTTGCAGGCTGTAAAAAATGGAGCAGGTGACCTGCGTTACAGCAGATATGACAGGGAACTAAATGTGTTGAAAGAGCTGTGAAAAACCAAGCGATGTCATACTTGCAGGCCAGTGGGCAGACAACGTATATGGACAGAAAGAGAACAGTTTTCAGGTTCCCTGCCCAGAAAACACTGGAAACCAACTTTTTAAGATACAAACAATTAAATGAGAGCTGTTAGCTAGTGAAACATTAGTATTTGAAGCTAATTGAAAATGTTTCCACAGGCATACAATTTGATTAAAAAGAGATATACGAGAAAATTTGACATGTTTTCCAAATATATATTTTGATCGCACTCTGCATATTACGTATAGACGTTTTCTCGTATATCTCTTTTTAAATCGATTATTAAAAAGGTTTGACGATTTTCCAACATTCCCTTATCCTTCTGGTACGAATATTTTCAAACACTGACAATGAAGTTATAAAGCTAAGCTAATAATTTCTGTGCCCAGAAAATCTACAGGTCGAATATTAAGAAAAGTGGGAAACTGTCTTTTTGGTTCTATAATTTCAACACCTAATGACTGTAGTGACACATTTCCTGTAACGACCATTGCCTGAAACCCAAAAGCCTGCAGAAGGATGGATGGCACCTTGCATGGGAGTTTGTTCCCGTTCGTGCTAACCAGTTTGGGCTAACCTTTTTTTCTTTTAAATATTTGAAGACTTATATTTTATACTTTGTCATTTTGTTATTGTTGTAAGTCTCTTGTAAGTAGCCCAATAAAGTTGTTAAAAAAAAAAGTAAGACAGAGTACCTGATATCTGACTATGATCAACATATCTTAGTCCAAAGGCAAGCTTGAAATTCAAAACTGAGTGTCTTGGGATGCACATGCACTGCGACTTAGCTGATTTCTCTCAACTGTAGCAAAATACCTCATCTTCAAGTTTATGGCGCATGGGTGCATATGAATAACAAATGAACAAGTAAACAGAATTCTGTCGACTTTTTGATTGAACTTACCTCTAACTTTTCCCTAAATTTTGTACTTTCCTTTGAAATTTCATCAATCTAATAAAACAAGAAAACTTTCACATTAAATTTTGTTTTTTGTTCTGTATCTCTTTTTTGACCAATGAGGGTGCCATAATTAGTACGGTTGGTAAGATCTCTGCATTCCAACTTCCCCAGCTCTGCTGAGATTTTGAACATTACTGCATTGCCTGTGGCAATCAAGTCTAAAAACGGGTTTTTTTTCTCTTTTCCCTTATTAGAAACTTGCATTCTTGCACAAGACTGCCTCTATAAGGATTAACAATTACATCACCTGTCATTTAGATGCCAATAATTGATAATTCACCAGGCTATGAAGGCACAGAGAACATGTTTTATTTCTTAATTGAGCATAATAAAATTGCTTAACTCAAATGTCTTTACAGTCAATCATAAAAATCAAAAATTAAATAAGTATCTCAATAAGCACTTCCTCAAGTAATTACATTGAGGGCACAGATAACATATTTTGTTTCTTTTATAATATTATTTTCCATATTAACAACCTGGAAATAAATGATATAAAAATGGGTATAGTCACGGCTTCTGGAATTACGTAGAAGTATAACTATATGTGCTAAATTACACAGGAATTGACTGATTACATGCTAAATTACATAGGATTTAACAATAAGTTTTGAAACTTACACTGCAAATTAGAAATTTATACATTGATTCAAAAAAATGACAAAGAAAACAGTAACGTAAAGCAACTTGTTTTGATCATTTCATTTCCTGTGCGTCACCATCTTCAAAATGTAACAAAAGTAAAACATAATACGAGCGTTTTTTGCCAAGAGATGAAAAACAAATAAATCTACCCTCATCATCACTTAGTTCATCTACTATTATTAACATTTTCTTCTTTTCAAAAATTTTTTTAAGATCCTCTTTTTCTTTCTCATAGACTTTGAAAAGATATCACTAGCAACTGAGTTGGGAGCATATAGGAACCATGCTTCCATTTGGCACAAATGACGTAAGAAAATCCCTCAGACATGGTTACCCTTCTTGTGTAAAAAATTGTTTTCTTCAGTTCAAGCTTTGATCCACTAGTGACATATTATACTCATCTCTTGTTTTGCTTCTGTTGGCATCTTTTGGGTTTTAGTATCAAATTTAGCCAAATTTCTTTCTTCACAAATTTATCCCTATGAAAACAGCCAACCATATTGCTCACATCACTTTCGTGTTTAGCATGTACTTCACTTGTAAACCAATTAAAATACACATACTATCCATATTATTTTACAAAATATAGCATAATATCTGGATTTAGGCACTGCCTAAAAGCAGAGCTCCCAAAAAGATTCAACCTAACAGAGGCCACAAAGGTTAATTTCTCGCCAAATACACAAGAAATTTACAAATGCCAAAATAATATCAATGAACACACGAAGGAAAAAAACATACACCATTTAGAAAAAAATCACCTTAAAGATGAACGAGAAAAGAAAATATTATATTTCACTCGCGTACACGGACGTCGTATGGACGGACAGACATCATGACATTGAAAATTAACTCAATGCATATACCATATTTTCTTATGGTGCTCCGCAGGAGCTCCGCTAAAAAAAAGAATAACTTGGTACAGTCAAATTACCAAGAAATACTCCTGTGTGTTAAAGGCCTCAAATTGACCAGGTTAACTATCAGTAAAAGTAACAAAATTTTAACATTAAGTAATACTGAACTACTAATAACCTTTTGCTGTGCCTCTGGCATTCTTGAACAGTATTCTCCATACTTCACCAGCTCAGCCCTCTGTGAAATTTACTTTGAAGTTTAGACAAGCAGTTGAAAGAGTGAACACCTCATTGTAATAAAACTGTAATCAGTCGGTAATGTGTATGTTTACTATGTTACAAAAATGAGCAAAAAAACTCACAATGAAACCTGGAGAAGAGTGTTACAATGCTGTACTGTATGGAAAGACTGATTTTATCCAGCATGGTTGACAAAATTGTGTTTCTGCAGATCGACTAATCTTGTAACCACACAAACAATAAAAAATGAAGAAGACAGAAGTGTTTAGCCTCAACTGGTTCAGAATTAATTAACAAATTTAACCAGAATGGTCTAGACAAATTACATAGAGCAATATATAAAATACTTTATCACCAACAAAATCACAGACGATAACCAACAGTCCGCTATTATACTTAATTTTTTCTGCCCAAAACGTTTGGGTAACTCAGAAGTTTGTTCAAACTTAAAAGGCAAGCTGATACCAAACAGATACAAAGTTATTAATGTTAACCTTCTCTCAAGAATCATTTTTAACCAAACGCTCAGAGATGCAAGTTTTACAAGTGAAAAAGGGCATATGGTCATTCACTCACTAATTACGTTGCTGGACTCCAAAAACTAAGCACGCACTGCAAGTTTTGCAATAATGTTAAAAAATGTAGCACCCAGCATGAGCACACAAATCACCTTGACATACACAATTGAGCCACACCTACCCTAAAAAGACATCCTCGGTTGCAGTACCAGATATCAAAGTCCATCAGTCTCCCAAGTGCAAGATAGCCAACAGCATAACTACTCTACCCAATTAGGAATTTACTTTGGAACTTCCAGAGTTTCAGCCAAATCTAGCACCTACGCAGTAGTCTGACAAAGTTTCTAGGCCAAAAACTGGATTGAATTTGAAAACGATTTTGAACACTGTTTATAGTCATGATTGCTTCACATTTCTACCAGATCTAGGGAGGAGTTTTATAATTGTATCCTGTACTGTTTGGGAATCCTTTCATTTTACCAAGCATGCTAGACAAGATTAGTAAGAAAGATGGCAGTTTTCCATGGAAACACTTCAAAGAGAAAGACGTTTTCTATTTTTTTATAAATCACAAATAACTTAAATGACTAATTGCTAAAACATACCTTTTCAATGAAGATTTCACTGATTGTAGGTGAATCATTTTCAACTGTATGCTCTAACTTCATAAGTAATTTTTCATGTATGATTAATAATTCCTGCAAGGTAAAATTTCCTTGCTATTTAATAACTATACAACTATACAGAGCCGAGCAGAAAGTACTAAATTATTTTCCACATCAAAAACAACAAGAACCCTGTGCACATGAAATATATAAGTCAAGCATTAGCAAGTCAAGTCAAGCATTAGCAAGTCATGGTGGTTGGTCAAGCTCTCAAAATTCCTCCTTTTTGGGTTACTTTGCTCAATTTCTACATATGCTTCTCTGGTTTAATTCGACTAAATAATTATTCTGACTGCAACATATCTGTTAGCATCATATTTTTTACCTCACATGGTCTGACATCAGTAACAATTCAAAGTTTTAGCTATCGGTCATCAAACGTGGCAAGAAATATTCAGTTGACAAGTTCAAGACTTCTACTCTTTGGATGCCATTTTATTATTAATTTCTCTCTATTCTTACTTTTAATTCGCTTTGCGAATGACGTTGAAATTCAACCAGGACCTGATGGCTCATCTAGTTCTAGCTCTTACAAAAGGCTACCTAACCTCAAGGGGTTGGTATCTAAAAATGGTATCAAGATAATTCATTGAAACATCAGAGGCCTCATGGTGAATAAAAATAGTTTATGCCAGATATTAGATGACTTCAAGCATATGGACATCATATCTCTTAGTGACGCTCATCTATTAGACAATCAAGAGGCTCAAGTCCAAATCGATGGTTATATGTTCATTAATAAACCTAGGACAACAGGCAAAGGTGGGGGAGTGAGAGTTTATATTTCTTCTACTGTTCCTTTTCATAGAAGGTTGGACCTGGAATGAGATGGGATTGAATGTATTTGGATTGAGATTTAGTTTCCAAAATCAAAGGGCATCGTTGTTGACTTTAATTATTGCCTGCCAAATTCCTCAAAACATCTTGCTGCCGATTTCGAATGCAAACTGGAATCAATTTTTTCTATTGTTTACTCAGAAAACAAAGAATGTATTACAACAGGCGATATGAACTGCAACTATTTAGCAAGTTCTGATATCAAAGAGCTGAAGTCTATGTTATTGTCTTATGGCCTAAAAGAACTAATTAAGGATCCCATGAGAGTAACACAAGATTCTAAAACTCTGATAGATGTAATTTACACTAATCACTCACAGAATGTTTACAATGTGAAAGTTATTCCCGCTGGTCTTAGTGACCATGATATATATGAAAATTTCTACAAAAGTGTATTATGAAAATACAGTACTCAGGGTGTAAAATAACAGCCAGTCAACAGACAATGTCCGGTCAGAATGGTGACTTGACCGAACAAAACCATCCATTGCAGGTCATGCTGACCGGTCTGGCATATTCCCCCTTCTTTTAAAAACTGTAACGTCTTGAATAATCTGTTGTTGAGATCATTAAATGAATATCTTTGTCTGTACTACCTATAATTTGTCACAATGCATCTGGCATCAAATGGCTGATAAACTGATAATGTTCTACAACGTGTATGTTCAAACGTGCAGAAGTAATGGGGATTGAATTTGCACTAGTTTATTTATCGTACTTAAGCTATAAAATAATGGGAACCAGACCAAGACATGAAGCCACCGGGAGGAGATGGCCAAAATGATGTCATAAAAGAAGTGGACGAACTTGAGAAGGAAAACTGTGAACTAATATGTCTTTTAGTGCAGTAGAATAAAAAACAAGCATTTTCCAAGCTTGCAGTTTAGGGTTCTTTTCACTCTTGTTTGTGTATTTGGTGTGAATTAAAGAATGACTGAAGCTTGGCTTATTTCAATCATTGCCAATGACCCTATACGTATCTACTCATTGATCTGACGCTTCTTGTACATGCACTACATGCAGGGTTGTCGCTAACCGCCGGCTGCCAGCGAAATTCGCCAGCTGAGCAAGTGGTAATTGCCGGCTGGATTTGGCTATCCATCACTCGGAAAAGAGCAACAAACTGTTTTTTAACCGTTTTTAACCGGCTCAAATAAAACACCAACTACAAGCCAATTTTCTTAGCAACAGCCCTGTACATGTTATCGTTTGAGAAAGAAAAAAGTTCGTTTTTTGGGGGGATATTTCATACTGATAAATCAAATTCAATTGACATTATTATGTCTTAGTACAGGTCTTGTTCAGGTTTATTTGAATTCGTTTTTTGGCTTCTGTGATGGAATAAAATTGAAAGAACATCATCGTAATACTACTTCAAATAATTGCACTTTAATTAAACTCTCTTGAAAATCAAATGGAATATCACAACCTGATACATCGGCAAAGAGATAAGGAACTTTGCATGACGGAAAATCGTTAGACAAAGCAGCTAAGTGTTATGTAGTTAGTAAGTTTTGCTTTTCAGTTTGCTAAACATACAAAAGGATTTTTTTTTCAACACCGTTTTTATAATTGATATTTTTGGGTTTATATTGTCATTACCTTATATTTTTTTTTCAAAATGTTGACCGGCCTAAAACGAGATATGTCCGAACTAAAATCAGTTTGCCCGGTCAGCATGACCGGGCTCCATACGAAAATTATTTTAAGCCCTGGTTCTATAAGAAAAAACTACCAGTTCTCTTTGACAGCTAATTCCAGTTAGAACATAGTACTGGCGATAATACAAAGCTTTCCTCCAGATACGCTTTTGCACTGCCAAGAGAAGAACAAACTATGGCATCCTCAGCATAAAATTTACTGGTGGAAAAATATGGAACTCACTTGATGCAAGTTTAAAATCCTTATCCATTAAATCATTCAAAGCAAGACTCAGAGAAAGATTCATGAAATATTATTAAGTTTTAAAACATTTAAGCAAACTGTTTTTTCCCCTATTATTTCTGATTATACCAAAATTATGCTTTATAAACTCCTTTTCACCTTAATTCAAAAAGAATTCTGGCTGTCTGGCTTGGGTAGCTCCGTTTGGTTATTCCAGGTAGCCAGCACCTTGCCACATATTAATTTTCTATATGATTTGTAAAGAAATAAATTAAGTTTAAGTTGAATTAAACTATCGTCGTTGTTGTTGTTGTCTTTCAATTCAGGCTATGGCCAAGTGCTGTGTGTTTCTTAGTTCAATTAAATAGTATATCCCCAACACTCACAAATATCCCCTACAACCTGGCAACCCTTTTTTAAAGGGTTTAGTACGGGCTCAGTCCCCCTGACCCGCGAGGCCATAGTGCCCTATTTAGTGGCTGTGTCATCACAAGCGCGCATGTGTAACATAGTTATCATTTTATATTCTGACATAGTACAGCTGAATGACATCTGAAACCTGCAAAGGGGGCGGTACCCACTCTATTAGCAGTTAAGTAATCCACATCCTCAGTAGTAGCTCTTATTACAGTTGAGCATGCCACTCCGACAAACCAGCGGTATTTCAATGAGTTTAGCATCAAAACGAGTCTATCGGGTCAGTCTGACACGAAACT
>JAOBAY020001055.1:0-15645 GCA_025331085.2 Zoanthus sociatus | reverse complement strand
CCATTATTTTTGGAATTCAGTTAAGTGCAAGAGAGTTTTGAGATTTTAAAAAGATGATAAAATAGCGTGACATAGCCACTTTAAAAAGAGTCTTGAAATCACACAGTATTAAATTTGTTCGCACAATGTTTGTGGAATTGTGTGTTAATGATCTGCATCTAATTAGAATGCCATCATGAGATCTCTTCATTGTATTTATCAGTACTTAAGGGTGCATTTCTTTGGCAAAATCCAAAATTGGATTGTTGCGTGGTTAACACGGTTTTTTTTTTTTGCCAAAGAAACAAAGAATCCAAAAAGGGATTAATCGCGGATTCTTTTCTGCAAAAGAAACGAAAAATCCCAAAACGGATTTTCAAAAGCTAGCCACCTAAGCAGCGGGCTACGATTTTAATCCGAAGACCGCTTGCCACATGTATTTTTTTCGAATCTTTTCCCAAAGAAACGCAAAAGCGACGAATCCTAAGAATCCGGACTCAGATTAATCCATTGAATCCTCGTCGCGAGAGGATTCATTGGATTCAAAATCCTTTTTTGGATTTTACCAAAGAAACGAAAAATCCCTTTTTGGATTCAGAATTCTGATTAGGATTTTTCCCAAAGAAATGTACCCAGACACTCGTCAGCCTCGTTGTTGTAGAAATAGTTTTTTTTTCTCCTTGCTAAAATTTCAAATATTTATTGTTAGGCAAGCCGCGTCTACACGAGCAATCACTAAGTGAAACGTTTTATTTATGTGCCAAAGTGCGCCCCGCCTACACAAGCAATTTTTATGTGAAAAAATTTATTTATTTGCCAAAGTACGTCCCGCTTACACGAGCAATTCTTATTTGAAAACAAAGGAGTGGAGACTGGGATCTACGGATGACGTCAGACAATTGTCAATTTTATGTGTTGTCTCATCTACACGGACAATTTTCTGTATGTGACAACTTTTATTTGCCACATAAGCTAACACGCCAGTTTTTCAGCAAATATAAATCAACTGTCATACAGATATTGGTCGACCTTGTTCACCTACACGTGCAAATAGAAATTGTCACATAAAAATTGCTCGTGTAGACGGGGCTTGACATTTGGCCAGTAAATGATCATTGTTCAAGGGTTGTATCTACCCCAAGTTTACTCCAGCGTTCCAATCTACTGCCATAAGTTCTCTGTCAGGCGAGAGCAACGTTTTATCTCCTGGGGATGGTGACGACCCTTCAGGGAAAATCTCCTGAACCTGCCTCGTTAACGGTCTCACCTTAAACAATAAAATAAATTATAATAATTATAACAATAAATAACAATAACAATAACAACAACGATAATAATAATAATAATAATAATAATAATAATAATAAAAATAATGATTATAATAGTTACAGCGAAAAATGCATAACAACAATTATGTTTTTTAAGGAAACACACCTGATCCTTTTTTTTTTTTTATCGAAGTTTAAACAATAATGACTATAAACTATGATATTAGCTTACGCCGACATAAAAAGTTATATATATCACATTTTATACTACAGATAGGACCCTACGCGCGCTCTGATTGAAAGCGTGTTTAATTGTTTTACGGCGTTTAGAATCTGTATCTTAAAGCAAATGAAGTTAAGCCCAACCCGGGTATTAGAATGTGATAAAACACTTAGGGCACTAAAGAGCACTAAAGAAATGTAAAAGACACTCGCCTGCGGCTCGTGTTTTCTACATTTATATCACGATACATTAAAGAACTGTGTACGAATTAAGTGCTAACACACATGCAATACCGTAATATCCCACGGTAAAGTCCCCTCCAACCGGCTTTAAGGCGACTCTCTACTCTAAATTTTGTGGTTAGTGAAGGAGTTGAAACAAGTATTTGAGTTAGAAGAATTTTGGGGATGACCGCCAAACCGTCCCTCCTGACATGCGAAAGTGCAACTTTCGTTAGGAGACTGTTTGGCGGTTTTGTATCAAATATTAACTCCAAAATTAATTTTCAAACTTCACCAAAATTCCCCCAGAGTCAAATTTCTCTTAAAAAACTACATTTACAAAACCTATCTCCTCCCTCAAATCTCATCCAAAAAATCTAAAAATATTCAAGAGGCTTCCTTTTTATTCAATCTGTGATGTGATAATCGGATTTTTCACATTTCAAAATAATGACGGAGATATTATCAAAAATATCACTAAAAGTAGCGAAAAATGGTCTGAGGGTTGAGAGTGGCCTTAAGCTCCCCTGGATACAAGCCATTCCATTTACCAACGAAGATAATATTCCGGATATAAGCCATTCCATTTGCCTACGAAGATAATATTCCGGATATAAGCCATTCCATTTGCCGACGAAGATAATATTCCGGATATAAGCCATTCCATTTGCCGACGAAGATAATATTCCGGATATAAGCCCACCCAAAACTAAGCCTCCCTATTTATAAGTCACTTCCGTTTATAAGCCCATCTACTCCATAAATGCGTTCTTTAGTTGCGTTTCTTTTTAAACATAAACTTTTTTAATCGAAAGTTATAGGCGTAAAAAATGGCTGTGGAGTTTACAACAATAATTAAAATGAAACCATGCATGTATAAAAGCGCTATGAGTTCTGTTCTACTCTTCATTTCCAACACAACTGTTCAACTCAATGTTTTGGAGTAGCAGAGCAAACAGCCACCAACAATCCAACAGTTTTCCATGCACGCAGAATTTGTGTGACTCTAAATGTAATGGTATGTTAGCTTTAATTTGCTTCTGATTTCTCAATTACATTTTATCTCGCCGTTCTGAAACATTTCTTTTATTTTGCTTGTATAAGCCCACCCGAATGTAAGCCTTCTCCCCCTCTTCCCATTTATAAGCCCCCCCCGAAAACCAAGTTATTATAGCCTAGCGCTTTAAGGTGGGATTTTACAGTATTTCCATACAAGTTCATTTACCGTCAATTGTCCATTCTCAAATGAACCCGACCGCGAGCAAAATCCTCAAACACTCCTCTAATTATATCTGGTATAATTTCTAATCTTTTCTAATTACCTGTGATCGTCGTAAAGGGGTGGGTGTATGGAACTGTCTGAACGCATGGTGCTCACTAGCAGATCTACAATCCAATATGAAACAGAAGAGTTTCAATACTAGTAAATAGCACAGGTAAAAAGAATGCTTAAATACTTAAGTAAGTTCTCCTAAGTTTAGCTCACGCTAATTGCTAGGGTGGTCAGTCAGTGGTCTCTTATAATCTTTTATTAAGATGGTAAGGAACTCTGATGGATGGAACGCAGAGCAACGCGGCGGATTTGAATGCATTAGCATTTGCAGCATAAGTGACAGAATCTGGGAGATAGTTCCAAGTTCCAACAGTTTGAGGAAAGAATGAGTAGAAGCTGTCCAGCTTTAAACATGTTTTTTTTTAAAAAAAACTTGTAACTGAGGGTGCATAACTTTATAAAAAAAATCGAGTGATTAAATAAACCCTTTAAATGTTTTACGATCAAACACTTCAAACGTGCATCATTTTCATTATTAAATTCTGAAGAATACATTTCGGAAGTCTTTATTGTGCGACGTTCGAAAATACGAACTTAATAAATGAACGTTTTTCTGTTTACTGTAATTCTTAATTGAATGTGCATAAATTTAACAAGAGAACTAGCCTTCCCCTCTTTTTAAAAAATTCAGTCAAACAGCAAAATCAGGATAAGTATTCCAAGAACTGGAACTAAGCCCCCCTCCCTCTTAAAATTCGTTAATCTGCCCAAGTCAAAGAGACGTGCTATTTAAGCTAAAATAATTCTGTTCGGCAGGACTCCTGAATAATTTCAGATTGGTCATAGTTGTTCAACAAATCATTGCTGTTTGACTTACCGCGGTAGACGTCTCTTTAATGGTGCATTTAATCTCTGAAATCAAATGGGTAAAACGAAAGTTTTAACTATTTTTCTACTTTAAACAAAAACTTAATTTGGATTAATATTAGTTTTCTATTTCTTGTGCAAAACTTCTTCTAAAAGATTTTCTAATACACATATTTTTTTTATATAAAAAACCACTTTATAAGAAACTAGGGTCTAAAGTACCAAAAATCTTAGGAAACTTTTAGGGCTAACCTTTCTCGAAACAAGAAACTTTCTAAATATGAAAATATTAACGGCATAGATATCATTCTTTTAACATGAGGTTTTTAATCATCATATGTATCATAACTATTCTAGTGTCACAGTAAAAATGTATATTGACTTTTTCATTCTTTAGTGTTTTATTCTTTAATTTCATTTTACCCATCAGCCAAAAAGGAGCTAAGATGGGAATGAAAGTTTGTTACTTAGTCTGTTTCTCGGATGAAGTGCTCAAGAAATTAAGAAACCCTTAAGAAACTTTCAGGGCTAAGTCGGGTCAAACTTTAAGAAACTTTGAGACTCAAGGACTAAAGAAGTTTCTCATAAAAAAAAAGTGCACCGCTATAATTCTTACGTGTATGCATCTCTTTTGGCCTGTTAATGTTATTTTTCCTTAACAATCGATCCCACTGAAGATAAAAGCCATTTATCCGCGACTGAATGACGTCCTTACACAGTGAAGATAATACAAAGCTAAAGGTGAAAATACTTATTTCGTGTTAAGAATTCCGAAAGACACAAGACTATACATTTATTTCTGAGTAAGGGAAACCTGCCAAGCTGGTTCAAATGAAAGAAGATAAGCACAACAAAACATTAAAAACCTAAATAATTTGCAAACATGCTTAAACTCACGAACAAAAATATTCCATTTTTTTATCCTTCTTAACTCAAACAAATATATAAATATATAAATATATATACTGAGAGAAAGAACGGGCTCAGCCGGCATGCTCTGCAAGCATAATTTTTTTATGCGCTGTCTATCTTTTCCTTATTGGATTGCAGAAGATTTAAGTACGTTTACTAGTTTTATAGTATTACATAAAAATCCATAAGCAAAACGAGTAAAAGAATACAAAAACACGATTTAAAATACATTAAGCGAGATGAATAAGATAAAAAAAACGTGCCTTGAATAATGGCAATTAAATCCATTTATGGATGGACCCTCGGGACCTGTTAAACTTGTTTTAAAAATTGAAAGACATCGATTATAAGTAGCTTTTTTTTATTTCTGATTCTCTGTACCCCAAAACTTGTCTTTCACTCAGTTTGATATTTGCTTCTTTCACTAATTGAATTGATTAATTAGACAATTTTAGTGACGTGAAAAATAAATGAAAAATATTGGTGTCGTTTTGTAATGAGTAAATTTGACGAAATTCTTGATGATTTAAAGTTGGTAACTATAGAGATAAATAAATGATAGTGGCTTTTGAATTGTAATCTGTGTTAATATGACTGCAACTTAGAAGTAAATTCTATCCGTTTAAAAATCAAGAAAAGTAAATAATTACGACACTTAAAATTTTAACCTGCCAACACTAAAAGCTTTCACCACACCTTTACCAGCGCCAAGCAATTATTTTTAGCGTTATAGCTTAAATATTAAGATTAACACATCACTCAAAATAAGTGATCTAGTTTTGAAGTACGTTCAAAACCTGTTCTATTCAAATAACTGAAATTGATAATCTATCTTAATTTAAACGAAAATCGAAGAGTTGGTATGAACAAAGAGTGTTGAGTAGCTTCAGTTAGTTCTACCTTCATTGCAAGATGAAAAGATTCTATCTTTGATCAAACTTTTTAAACAAACTTATTTCTCATGTTATAAAAAATATACTTTGCTTTGCTAATGGCATCAAAATTAAATTTTATTCAAAATTAATTTTTATAAATAAAATAAATTAGTTTAGTTCAGAACTGTTGTATTTGAAAATTTTGATGATGCTGAAGTAATTTGTTGTATTTTAGAAATTCTTCTATAAATCTGTCTGCATATATTATTTATTATAAACCAAGAAAATTGTTTTTTCTTCTCTTTATTTATTTAGGAATACATTACAACATACAATCAGGAGATTTGGTTAAGAAATTGGTAATTTTTTATTAATGACCATGGAACACCTTTGAAACAAGCGCAGTTGCTTTAAAACAAGAACCAGTTAAATCGGTTTACCATTTTTGAACTTTCTAATTCGATAAAATTCTTCAGGTTTTGGAGATGAAGTTTGAAACAATAGAAATGTTTCAAGTTATTTCTCTAAAATAAAATTAGATAATTAACAATTATTCCAAGAGCGCGCGTTGGATATATATGAGAGGGAAAATAGCCAACAAGGCGCCTACCGCCGAGTTGGCTATAATCATCTCATATCCAACAAGCGCGAATGGAAAAATTGTTTTATTAAATTTCATGAGCTTTCCGAATCCTTCGATACCTGAAAATGACAACAAAATTGTATTCTGACATTTTTCAACTTTGCAACACTTTACATAGTTAGTTTCCATATATGGTCATTCGGTATATGAGCTGATATAAATTGAATAATAATTAATATTTCCACGCTATCAATTAAGCCATACTTTTTAGTCAAATGTAAGTCAAGTTTAAAAGTTGTTTTGATAACTTCAGGACTGACTGAAATAAAGGAATAAATAACTAAAAGTGGTCTGATACCTAACGGATTGAATTATTTCCTTGAAAATGGCAAAAGAATGGACGCTGGCAAAAGATGCCTCTTCATTTCTTTGCCTAAAACGTGTGTACAGACTAATATCTTCCATACAGACATAAACTTTATAGAATTGAAAAACATTTCTGACCAGCTATTACCCTTAATAGACCATTTTCGCATTGCAGATGCCGCTAATTTCAATAAAGGACTCAGTTTTTGCAATCTTATCCTCAATATGAAGTTAAATATTCCTAAATACCAACGTAGTTTTACACCACGTGCAACTATGTGTATTGTTCAAGGTGTGACTTCTCGCTCTCTCTCGCAAGTATATTTGAATATTTAACAACAAAACGAGGCTAACACTGCAAAAACTGAATCCGTTGTCATTAAAGTTCGCGGCATCTTCAATGCGAAAATGGTCTATTCTACAATTTTTGACAGTGTTTGGAAACCAAGCCAAGAGCTAAATCTTTTACGAACCAAATGAGTCATAGGGCCGGCGTTTATGTCCAATTACTGCTCTGTTTAACAGACGAGAAGTTTTCGACGCCAACAGAACGATACGCTAATCCATCATGAATTAAGTGCAGCGAGCAGAGGTTCTATTCACCGTCCTGTTAAGAGAAAACCGAGCTGAGGTCGTAACACTTTCATGCAAATGTTTCCATGTTAGAAAATTTAAATGTCGAATCTGGGGACCGAATTTGATTGGAAGCGAGAGATCTTATGAACGTGCGTCAACACCATCACCGGGATAGAGTACTAGGCTTCAACGCAAGTCGCTCAACACTTAAAAAAATCAAATTTTTACGTTTCTTCAAATGCCCCTCCTATCCCCCCTCCCCTACCCGGCTTAGGTTAAATATTGAGAGTATCCTATAAAATCTTTTCATTTCATAAGGAGTTGGTGACATGAAGAACTCCTTCTTTTCAATCTTCAATAAACAAAACAGGTTATGTGAAATTACAATGAGTGAAAGAAAGATAATTTATGCCGGAAATCATGTTTTTTACAATTCTAATTTAGCCACGTAAGGTCCTAGTTAACTTTGACTCTTGAGTTGAAAACGAAGTGAAATTATATCTGCATCCTTTAATTATCGTTAACTGTACATTCACTACAAGAACATTGGCTTTGGGGAAAGAAACGAAAATAAAAAAAAAGCTAGATTTGACTGAAAATAACAGTTCCAAATTCAAACTAAGTCGAAAAGGCAACATTGAGTGCTAATGACAAAATGAATGCATCATCAAATTTCTTGGCTGTGGATTTAAAGGAAAGGAAAGAGGGGATAATCTTTCTCGAAGCAACATTTGCGATTGCAATGAATATGGCTTCTTTTCTTGGAAACATCTTAGTTTGTTTGGCTATTCATAGGAATAACCGCTTGCAAACGATTCCTAATCTATTTGTTGTTGCTTTAGCATTATCGGATCTCTTTGTTGCTGTTCTCTCGATGCCATTTTCAGCGGCAATTTTAATTGCAGGGAGATGGATTTTCGACAAAGACTACCACTTTTGCATTTTTCTAGGGTTTTGCTTGTTCCAGTGTGGTATTTCTTCGTTACAGATGCTTTGCCAAATTGCTGTTAATCGCTATTTCTGTGTTGTGCGACCGAACCTTTACCGTAAAATTTACACAAGAAAAAAGGCAAAAAGCATAATCGTTTTATCTTGGGTACTCGTGCTTTCCGTAACAATTCCACCTCTTGTAATGAATCCGGGACGATACTCCTTCCAGCCAGGTAAAGCGATGTGTTTGTATCCAATGGAAAAAAATAAAGCTTTCACACTGTTCTTAATTGCTTTCTTCATAGTTGCACCAATGAACATAATAGCATTCGGCTATTACAAAGTGTATAAAACCGTGAATATCTCAGGCAAGAACTTTAGAGTCAAAGGCCAACATAACGGACACTCAACTACCGTTAATGTTGAAGAAGCGAAAGTCACACGAACTTTAGCAGCTGTAGTCGCGGCATTTGCGATTTGTTGGCTACCTGTAGGGTTAATCGACTTTATTGATGTCATACATGGCGAGGCAATTTTACCGAGACAGTTGTATCTTATGTACGCATTTCTGGTTTATCTCTCAAGTACGACCAATCCGTTCATTTACGGAATATTCAGTAGGACATTTCGCAGAGAATACCGGAAGCTTCTCTGTGGACGACGCAACCTGCTTTCGTCAATAAATGACTCTCGGACATATAAAGGAAAATCTACTGTTCATCCTGCAAGTGTTGAATGACAAATTTGTTTCTGGATAAAATTCTTTATGGATCAGTTTAGCTCTAAGTAGTGACGTTCGAGCTAGCAAATTAGAAACTAATTTAGTTTTTCAGGGAGAAAAGACAAAAAAATTTAATCGGTTATAGCTGACAGACAACTGTAATCGCATTAATTTTGGGCACACTCTTTTTTTTCAATAAAAATATACTTTAAGATTTTAAGGCGGAAAGTGGCCAGATTTTAAGAATATTTTAACAATAATGCTCAGACTCAGATTTTGTTAAGAATATAATTTTGCATGTTTGAAAAAAAAAACATTACTGATTAAATGTATTGCAATTGCACTCTAATCCCAAATGGCAAAGCCATATACAGATCTATTACCTTTGAAGCTCTTCGATACAAGAAAACATTCTTAAAAAGGAAATTCCATATCACCAATATTCTCGAAACTAAGAATATTCATAAGAATATTTTCAACCTAAAATCGGCCAAAAACAAGAATATCCAGCCTCGGTCCGAAAAACAATATTTATACAAAAAAAAGTGTATTCGGTTTTTGTTAGTTTGAAATTAGGGTGTAGAAAATTTTTTTGTTTTAAAATTTTGATATTCAAAAGTTGCATACGTTAAACAAGCTGAACACCTTCTTAAAATTGCGTTGAGTGATTCCAACACCAATCAACTCACAATTTAGAAAAAAGAGAACATATCCATAGTAACAAGCCTCTGATTTTTTTCAAACAAGAATCGTTTAATATAGTGAATTAAGGTTGCATGCAGCAGTTCTTTGATCGCAGGCAATTTCCGAAATATTCTGATAAATTCGTACAGTTTCAATAACCACTTTTAAAAAAAAAACAAAATAACACAATGTGTTAGTTATATATTGCACACATTTTAATTTGAAGTTTGATGAAATGTCTTTTAGGTTAGTAATATTTAGTTGTATATACTGAAAGCCGTTTCTGAAACAAAAATTTTATATATTTCCTCATCCATATTTCAAAACACAGGGCTCTAGTTTTTATGGAAGCTGTATGTGTGATTGTTTAAACTGAGAGAAGCTGTGTTTTCTTTCCAGTGTTTTTAATTAAAATACATATCAATTCACAAAATCAATTAAGCACATTATTACTTTGATATCATAAAGCAATTCTTATTAAAAAAAAAATGAAATACGGAAGGTTTTTTTTTGGAAGTTGATATAAATATCAGCAAGCCAAATTCTTTTTAAAAATAAGAAATATCTTTAAAAAGTTTAATGAGACTACATTGGTTCCGTGATTGCTTAATAACAGGCGAAGTAAAACCAGCCAAGAGGCAATCGGTTCAATTTAAAATTTGCTAAAAGACGGCAGTTTTGAGTAAAAAGCCGACAATATGTTAACCCAAAGACGTTAATGTATTTTCAGGCTGAGCTTTCGTTTAAACAGAACGCCCAAATCAATTGTCATGTTTATCTTTAGACATGCCCATTGTATTCCAGCATTGCAGTGTTGACCTAAAGATGATTAAAATCTTTGAATTCGTAAATAAATTGTTTTGATATGAACAACGCACAAACTTCGCATATACACTAATTGGTTTTTAGCAAAATTTGATTGCTATGTATTTGTCAGTTTGACTTGAAGTGGAAAATTATATTTCAATATAAGAAAAGATTTGCGGTGTTAATGAAATGATTGCGCGCAATACAATTATTGGATAGTGGTCAACAGAAATGAATTAAAAATCTATCTAATGTCAGTGGAGATTGGCCTGGAGGTTATTTAATAGACTAAACTCTATTTTCCATTCAGGTTTTACGAAGCTAACAGCCAAGCTGAATATACAAGATACAGATAGCTTTAACAGTAATTAAGTGTTTTGAAAGCCTTGGTGAGAGCACGTGTTATAGATGTAGAAAGCATCACCTTTGTTTCAAACACCACGTGATGCTACTGGAAAAGGGAAGGGGCAAGAACGTCATACATGATTAACGAGCTACAACAACTCACTTGTTTATTTGAAAAACCCACACAAATTCAAACTGACCTTGAAAGCTGCCCGAACCGGTGAACATGATCAGTGACCGGCCGAAAATGTTACGATCTTCTTCCACTTTGTAAGATATACAGTAAAGTAAGATAGATGCGACGTCAATAAACTTAATTTATTTAGTATTGTAACTAGCTCTATGCTTTAAAATAAGAAATATGTACAGGATAGAACAATGAAACTGTGTAACTTACATAACACAGATCCCTTACCATGCAAACGCGTTTACACGCACTAACAAAGTTTGAAAACAGAACTGTAGTTAACGAAAAAGGAATGGAGACAAACAAACTAATTTTTGAAATTATGTGACCTTAGAGAGATTGTTGAGGAATAATAGTAACATGTGTTATGTAACCTTAATTCTAAAAATCAACCATTTATTCATTTAATGAAATCGCATAATGCCTGATACTAAGTCGAAATCTTCCCGTATGCTTTAGATAAAAAAATAACTTGAATTACCGCTTTCTGTTCAAAACTGATTCGAGGCAGACATGATTTTCCGACGCGGCATTTGTTCAACAGTGCCTTACATTAGATCGATCTCCTATCCAAGTGACACGAAAGTTTCCCTGTGTCGAGAGAATATGATACCGAAGAGCCTGATAGATTCTTTGCGCCACCTTTCGAACTAATTTCTCAGTTACAGATATGGACAAACAACTCAATTCTTCTTTGAAAGAAAAGTTGGAGCAAAACGATATTGAGGTTTTTTCAAAGTTTTTCGCGACGTTTGCTTATCGACTGATTTGGAGATTTCTTTCTCCTTTTCAGAGAAATCTAGTTCAGTACATTTATCATGTGTTGAGTTTTCCCTTTCTCTTTCGTGGTATTCGTCTTTCTCTTGCTCCTTCGATGTTTTATCACCGGAATGCTCAGCATCAAGCTGTTTTGTTGATGGAGATTTTACTGGTGATTGCGTGTTGATATTCCTTGTAACCTACAATTCAATGAATAATAATGGTAACGCAAATTTGGACAATAATATAATGTAATAACAATGAGAATAATGATGACGACAACGTTGACGATGATGATGATGACGACGATGATGACGACGACTATGATGATGACGACGATGGTCGTGATAATAAATGGCGCTGATGATAGTAATGATAACGGCAATGATGATGATAATGGTGATAAGAATGAAAATAATGACGAGAACAATGATGACAACGACAACAATGATGATAAAGGTGATAACAATGGAAATAATGACGACGATGTTGACGATGTTAACTATTACGATAATGATGACGACAATAAAGACAATTATAACGATGATGATCATAATGATAATGGTGATGATGATAATAATGATAATGGTGATGATGATAATAATGGTGATGATAGACATGATAATGGTGATGGTGATGATAATAGTGATGATAATGATAATTGTGATGATGATGATAATGGTGATTATGATAATAATGGTGATGATAATGATAATGGTGATAATGATAATGGTGTTTATGATAATGGTGATGATAATGATAATGATGATGATAATGGTGATGATGATAATGGTGATGATGATGATAATGGTGATGATAATGATAATGATGATAATGATAATGGTGATGATGATGATAATGGTGGTTATGATAATAATGGTAATGATAATGATAATGGTGATGATGATAATGGTGATGATAATAATGGTGATGATAATGATAATGGTGATAATGATAATGGTGATGATGATGATAATGGTGATGATAATGACAATGGTGATGATAATGATAATGGTGATGATGATGATAATGGTGATTATGATAATAATGGTGATGATAATGGTGATGATGATAATGGTGATGATAATAATGGTGATGATAATGATAATGGTGATGATGATGATAATGGTGATGATGATAATGGTGATGATGATAATGGTGATGATGATAATGGTGATGATGATAATGGTGATGATAATGATAATGGTGATGATGATGATAATGGTGATGATAATGATAATGGTGTTTATGATAATAATGGTGATGATGATAATGGTGATGATAATGGAGATGATAATGATAATGGTGATGATAATGATAATGGTGATGATAATGATAATGGTGATGATGATAATGGTGTTTATGATAATAACGGTGATGATAATGATAATGGTGATGATAATGATAATGGTGATGATGATAATGGTGTTTATGATAATAATGGTGATGATAATGATAATGGTGATGATAATGATAATGGTGATGATGATAATGGTGATGATGATGATAATGGTGATGATGATGATAATGGTGATGATGATGATAATGGTGATGATGATGATGATAATGGTGATGATAGACATGATAATGGTGATGGTGATGATAATAGTGATGATGATATAGGTGATGATAAAGATGATAATGGTGATTATGATAATAATGGTGATGATAATGATAATGGTGATGATGATAATGGAGATGATGATACTTGTGATGATGATTACAATGATAATGGTGATAACAAAAGACATAATGGTGGTGATAATGATAATAGTAATTACGATGAAAATAATGACGTTTATGATGATGACGACGATGAGGATGACGATAGTGTAAATGAAGATAATGACACCATCTAAACGGATGCCGTCTTTTTATGATACCTACGATACTTTTAATGCCCTGAAAAGAACTGCTGCGTGGCACAACATACGAGTGCTGTTTCCAACTATAGTAAATCACGCTACTATCAACTACAGACATGCTATACACCTATTTTATTTGTTATAGGTAAGAGGAAACTGAGATCAGAAAAGGATACCACACAGGAGTATTTCCTATAAGCCTTTACGTTTTTAGTCTCCAGCCATTGTTAACCGTCTGCAAACTACGACCGTAACTTAACATTTTTGGTTCGCTGATTCATAAAAGTAATAATAGAATAATAGCAGAACAATAACGGAATGATAAAAGAATGATAATAGGAAAATAGTACAATGATAATAAAATGATAATAAAATACATTGATACTTGCAGTGTAGGTTTAAGGATAACGTAATAAACAATATCAGATTTATATAGCGCCTTTACCATGTGAACATGTTCGAATACCCTTTACAATTATGTACAGAGTTGACCATTGACAGACTTATATCGTCCGCTACGGTGGCTAAGAAATATCTTATATATAAATAGTGCTCTCAGTAGAATAGACAGACCACACAAGATCTGGATCACTACCCTACTCTTTAAGATAGTTATGTGGAGGTTCTTTTAAGTCCCCGATAGAGGGTCGGGAGACTGGGCCTACAAAGACGCGAAGGTCTAACATTTGTTGATGTTAAGCAAACGCAGCACTTTCTCAAGTATTAAACTTTGAGTGTTGGTCCAGTCGGGGGTTCTTATATAACATATTGTTTGCGTGAGAATTACTACTTAATATTATAGCAAGGCAATCTTAAAGAAGAAGTTAAGAAGTTTCTAAACTGCCACTTTAACAGTTGTGTAAACAACATTAGGTGGTACATCCAGTCTGCCGAGAAACTATTACCTTAAGAAAACAGTTAAGTTTATTGAATAAACCGCCATTATTATTCTTTGTCAGTTTTGCGGGACGACTAATGTGCCATTTGTTCAAAACCCGTCATGGGCTCAAAGTTTTTCCTGACTTTACCGTCAGGAAAAAAAAAAGTTACAATTCGTTTCACTCACTTCAGCCTAGATCTTTAAG
The DNA here is from genome assembly GCA_025331085.2 of Zoanthus sociatus. Lineage (NCBI taxonomy): Eukaryota > Metazoa > Cnidaria > Anthozoa > Zoantharia > Zoanthidae > Zoanthus > Zoanthus sociatus. The sequence goes on along the minus strand of JAOBAY020001055.1, from coordinate 1,119 downwards.
ATGAAAAAATATGATTAAAGATTCTTGTTATTGTTTGTTTTAAAGGAATTATTCAACAACCAAATAATCTTTACAAAAACTCTTATCTTCAAAACTTAAATAAAAGTAAATTTTATTCACCTACCTGCATTGGTACAAAGAGTGCCTGCGCTGAGTTGTTCTGTTCTCTTCCCTGACTTAGTCGATCGGGAGAATTTGGTGTCATTGCAGCTTGTTGTGACCGAGGCACAGGGCCATTTCTGGTAGCAGCAGGTGTGCGGGTCATTCCACCATGCATTGCTTGAGATCTTGGATGGAGTGTAGCACTTTCAGGTGAATGTGGGCTCATATGCTGCAGTCTTGGTGGTGAAGGAAACTGCTGACCACATGGGAACATCGATATTGGAAGCATGCCAGTCGGGCCAGCAAGGTGAGGCATCACTCGCGGCTTGTTTTGAGAATAGATATAACAATATCACTATCACTTCGTAGGTTTGACATAGAAAGAATGGGTTTTAAAACGATTCCTCATTAAAAAAATTTAGTTCTCACTCCGAGTGTCAATAAAACGGCTCGCTCTAACAGCGTATGTGGTTAGTGATTAAGGGGACTCCCTACCCTAAATTTTGGTGGATAGTGAAGGACTTAAAAGAAGTATTCAAGTGCAACTTTCATTAGGGAACTGTTTGGCGGTTTTCTATCAAATATTAACTACTAAATTGATTTTCAAACTTCATTAAATTCCCCCAAACTCAAATTTCTCTTAAAAAATTACATTTACAAAATCTATCTCCTCCTTCCAATCTCATCCAAAAACTCTCAAAATATTCAAGAGGCTTCCTTTTTATTCAATCTATGATGTGATTAACGGATTTTTCACATTTCAAAATAATGATGGAGATATTATCAAAAATATCACTAAAAGTAGCGAAAAAAATGGTTTTAGGAAAGAGAGTGTCCTTAAATAAAAAAAATGGAACAAAAAAAATCACTAAATTACAGTACAGGCTAAATCCTTTACGAGCCAAGTATGTGTGTGTGTGTGTGTGTCTATATATATATATATAGTTTGAAGTTTACATCAAAAAACAAAATAAAGTGCTCAATGACATCGGAGGTCAGAGCTTCATAAAATTTAAA